>VHKM01000164.1:600000-787500 GCA_007210695.1 Neogobius melanostomus
AGTAGAAGTGCATTTTCTCCCGTTCAGCTTTACCCAAATCTACCCTCCTCTGGCTATTGAGCTACTGAGTCAAAGTACAAACTCATTTCCAACTTTTTTTTATACTTGTTCATCGCTGCTTGTGCTTATATTATCATTATCATATTTCCCACAGGCTGTAATTCATTCTTGCGACCATGTGGTGGCGCTTGTGCCCTTTAGAACCTGAAAAGCACAGCCCTATAGACCAAGATGAAAGAAGCTGATGTCCTGTTTTAGTTTAATGCCTTTGTTCGTCCTGATTATTAAATGCGTGTGTTTCATGCTGCAGGCGTACCACGACCCCATGAGGACTCTGTGCATCATGACAGAACAGGAACTCAACCAGATCTTCGGCACTCTGGACTCTCTCATCCCTCTGCACGAAGGTAGATCCCTGCTAGACCTGAGAAAGTCCTGGTTCAGGTCTTTAGAGCTTGTTTAGTCTGGGTTCTATGTCCTGCATCGGTATTGGTGTTGTCACTATTTGTATCTGTTTGCCTTTTATCTGTTTGTTTTATTGTATTTAGCTCATTTTATTTCAGATTATTTGATCTGTATTTATTTCAGAAAATGTATGTTTGTGCAGCACTTTGGAAACTGTGTCTATGATTATACATAATTTGTAAATAAAGTGGACAAATGTCTTCCTCCTCAGACCTGTTGAGTCGACTCAGAGACGCAAGAAAATCAGACGGCTCCACGGATCACGTCGGACACATCCTCACACAGTGGGTGAGTGACTGGAGCAGGTTTGAGCGAGCGACTTCTTTAGCCACATAACCGAGGCGCTAACCCTCCCTCCTTTCCCTCAGCTGCCCTGCCTGTGCGAGTACACGCCGTACTGCAGTAACCAGGTGAAGGCCAAAGCGCTGCTGGACCAGAAGAAGCAGGAGCGGCGGGTGCAGGACTTCCTCCAGCGCTGCCTGCTCTCGCCCTTCAGCAGGAAACTGGACCTGTGGAACTTCCTGGACATCCCGCGCAGTCGCCTGGTCAAATACCCGCTGCTGCTGCGCGAGATCCTCAGACACACCGACAACGAGCACCCGGACCGGCAGAGGCTGGAGGAAGCGGTGAGGGGGACGATCAAGGGTCTGGGACAGGGGGCGGGGGGAGTTTGGGCTAAAATATGAAGTGTGAATGTGCCACCACTGTGTACTTCGTTAGGGTTCATGTAAAGCAGAAACATGTTTAATTGAAGCCATGTGAAAATAGAGGCTTTTAACTTAAAATCCCCAGAGTGCCTTGGAGGTTTTTTGTTATGGTGCGTGATTCCTTTTAATTTGAAGTAAAAGGAATCACGCATCATCCTCCAATGAGCACCTGACTGACCTCCTCTGGTTACATAACAGTCTTTGTCATTACAGTCCGGTTCACTATGTCATTTCGTCGGATGTTTGTGGAGAGTATCAAAACTATACATTTTTTAAAACTTTATTAAATAAGCAATCAGAAAAAACAATGTTTCCATTTGCTCTGATATGTAAAAACTTTATATGGGGAGTAAAAAACATAGTTTGGTGGAAATTTATGAAATTTGGCAGAAAATTCCATTCGTTCCAGTCATTGTTAAAAATGTTTAGTCAAAGTGATATTTTTGCTGACTAAAATTGGACTAAAACTAAATTAAACGTTTTTCATGAGACTAATACTGTGACTAAAATGTCCAGATATTTTAGTCGACTAAAATAAGACTAAATAAAAATGAAAAGGAGAGACTAAAATCATCCAAACTTCTATTGACAGTCTGTAAGAGCCTCAGATCAGGTAAATTCTCTGCCAAACGAGCAGCTCTGAGCTTGGTTCATGTGGAGCAGCTCCATGAAGCAGAGGACCTGATTAAATATGATTATAATGAATATTATAAATGCAAAGTCGACTAAATTTACTTGCAATATTAGTCGACTAAAACTAGACTAAAATTGAAGATTTTTTTTTGACTAAATCTCGACTAAAATTACATTACTTTTTCATCAAAAGACTAAGACTAAATGTATTTTTTTATGTATTTGTTTATTTGAGCAGTAGGTTTGCTCAAAGGGAGGGGCCGAAGCAAATAGCTTATAAGCGCCCACCCCAAAATTAAAAACAATAACATTTACATTAACAATCAAAGCAAGGAACGTAATACAAGATAACAAATCATAAACAAGGGAACATAAGGCAAGGTAACAACAAATGATAAGGAACAATAATAAAAAAACAACAACTGCAAAATAGAGAAACAACAGCAAAAGAATATACTACAACACTCACAAAATTGGTTCGTATTTAAATAATATAGATTCTTTGTAAACCTTTTTAAAATGTGGCAGGTTTAAATTAAAATATGTTGTCAAAATTAAAACTGGTTCAAATAAAAAAACTCAATGAAACCCTCGTCATATGTTTCATGCAGTTACCATAGAGATGACCAGAACTCCCCATTTACTCTAATGGAAAAATGGTATAATTGCACGATTTTAACAAAATGTCAAGGGCAAATGGAAACATTGTTTTTTCTCATTGCTTATACCATAAGGTTTCCAATAATATATAGTTTTCATTCTCTCCACGAAAATCCCGCAACAGTGGAAATCTAAACATAGTGAACCGGACTAATAGGCTCGTTCGAGATGCGGAAAAAAAAAGCCTGAAATCCAGCCGATCACGCAGCGTCTCGTTCAGATATGGGGTTCATTTCAAGTTTATCCGAACCAAGAAGTCATTTATTACAGCGACATCATTCTTCATCAGAGAAAACTGTCCCATTTGTTAGTTTGTTCAAGTTTGTGAGATAAAATATTTCCTTTAAATCATGGGTTTGTTCTGAAAAGCATCAAACATGAGGTCTATTTTAGTGGACATCATTTGTATCATTTTTTAGTAACATTTTGGACTATACTGCCATCAGTACAAAACATGCTCCCAATGTCCAGCTCAACACAGAAATAATGTTATTACTGCAGTGGGTCAAAGAATGGATTTGAAATCTCAAATTCTGAATGAATGAGTGTGTGAATGGCTGAGTGCCTAAAGCAGGTAGAAATGTGCTATATAAAGATGACCATTTACAAATATAGAAGTAAGAAACATGAGGAAAGAGTTTGGACCACAACTAACGTATTAATTTGTGGCTTCCTCTTTCATTGTTTGTAATTAAAACAAATCAGGTATACAGTGCCTCTCGAAAGTACTAACACACCTTGAACTTTTGCACATTTTTGTCATGTTTAAAACCCTAAACGTAAAGATTTTATTTTGAATTTGTTACTGAAAGTTCACACACAAGTAAGAGACAACTGTGAAGTGAAAGCAAAATGATACATGATTCTGTTATTTTACAAAAAATAGAAAAGTGAAAAGTGGGGCGTGCATAAGTATTCATACAGCATTTTCTGAGTGCATTAAATTGCCTTTATAACATTCCTATTGACTGCAGAATGTTCACACCTTGCCCTAACCATTACATAGAGGCCACCTGTGTGTAATCTACTCTCAGTATAATTCCAGCTGTTCTGTGAGGGCCTCAGAGCTATGGTCAGAGTGTATTGGTCACTGAGCAACATCATGAAGGTCAAGGAGCACACCAGAGAGGTCAGGGATAAAGCTGTGGAGAAGTTTAAAGCAGCGTTAAGTTATACAAAGATTTCCCAAGATTTGAACATCTCACGGAGCACTGTTCAATCCATCATTCAGAAATGGAAAGAGTATAGCACCACTGCGAACTTACCAAGTCACGGCCGTCCACCTAAACTAACAGACCGAACAAGGAGAGCACTGGTCAGAAATGCAACCAAGTGCCCCAAGATAACTCTGGAGGAGCTGCGACGTACTGCCGCTGAGCTGGGGGAATCTGTACATGGGACAACTATAAGTCGTACTCTACACAAATCTGGCCTTCATGGACGAGTGGCAAGAAGAAAGCCATTACTGAAAGGAGGCCATAAGAAATCCCATTTGAAGTTTGCTAGAAGTCATATGGAGGACACAGCTACCATGTGGAAGAAGGTGCTTACATTGCCTTCTGCAGTTCCAGTCTGGATTTTGATCAGGCCCATAGTTAGTTGGAGTCTTTTTCTAGTTTAGTCTTTAAATCGTCTTCTTTTCCTTTGATTGTAGTTCAGATATTAGATGAATGGGTTCGATAAAGGTCTAGTGAAAAAGTAATTCATGTGTAATATTTGTGTTGTTTTGTAGATGGTGACGGTGCAGAGCGTTGTGGCCGACATCAACCGTCAGACCGGGGAGTCGGAGTGTGAGTTTTATAAAGAGAGACTTCTTTATTCTGAGGAGGGGCCGAAGCATGAACTGATCGATCGCTCCCGGACTCTGAGCTGCCACGGAGCGCTCAAGAACCACAGGGGGGTGGTGAGTACAGAACTACAAACACTACAAACACTACTAATACTACAAACACTACAAATACTACAAACACTACAGTAAACGCTGCTGTGAACCTGGACTCCAACGTCACCTGTTTTAAACTTTTTCTTTTTTCTCACAGAAGCTGCACGTGTTCCTCTTCCAGGACGTGCTGGTGATCACGCGCTCCGTCTCTGCATCTGAACAGCCAATCAGATACCAGCTCTGCCGTCAGCCAATCCCCATTGAGCACCTGGAGCTGGAGGACCTATCGGACGGAGAGATGAGAGTGGGCGGGTCCATCCGGGGCCCGTTCAGCAACAACGAGAGGAGTCAGTACTCGCTCTGTTACGTTTGTGTTTTAGAGGTTTAATTAACAAACTCCTGAAGCCACAATCCTCAGTAGTCTTCACAGATTTAAAAAGGTTTAGGTACTACTCTCTGTGTAGGCTCTCAGTCGTACAGGCGTTGTCCATCTTCAATGAAGGTTCTTGATTCATCTTGAGTACAAGAGTACAGATAATGACTCAAGAGCCTTCATTAGGTACTATTGGTATCGAAAAACATAAAGCTTTCAAAAGCAGGTACTGAAAAAAATGTATCTTTACAGTAAATCCAGGTTTTGACGCCCGTCCGATCCAGACGCATTAAAGGAAATGTTCCACCTTATAAATTAAATTAAAACTAAATTATACAAATTTAGAAGAAATTGTGTTTTATGGAATAAATAAATCTTCTTGTATAAGAATAGAAAAAGAATCGTTTAGGTATCTTTCTCGTAAACCTAGTATCCTTAAAGTACCAGTATTGAAAAAAAAAACTGAACATATGGCCCCAAGTGCACTATTCTGGCTCTTCTGGCTCTCATACACTGCGCTCTCGTTCCATTCTTACTTTTTATTAAAGTAGTTTGTTCCTCGAACTTGGTCATTAATAATGATGAACATGTTTTAGAGGCATAAATGGTCTAATGATCAAGATGAAGCTTAAGTGAAAGCAGAAATCTGAATATTATTTAATTATTATCATCATTAATAATATTAATACATTAGTCTTATATGGCACTTTTCCAGATGCTCAAAGTCGCTTTACAATTTTATTACAATTTTAGCCACAGCTGCCCTGGGGTAGATTGATGAAAACAGGGCTACCAACAGTGTTGGGTAGTAACTGAATACATCTGTTCAGAATACTCATCTTAAGTATATTCAGGTACAGTTACTCTTTCATTTGAGGGTATTTAGAAAGTTACTGTCTTAAAATCAAAGGAATACATTGCGATACTCGACCATTACATTTCAGCTTCATATTCCACAACATTATTAATAAAGAAGAGAAAGGTTTAGCTCGGTAGTGCTTCACTTTTAATGATCTGTAAACGGTCTCCCATCCAAAAACCAAACAGACTCTGCCTGCTTAGCTTCCGAGATCTGACGGTATCAGGCAGAGCCAGGGGCGGATCTAGAGGGGTGGCATGGGGTGGCAGCTGTAACCCCTAGTAAAGGTCTTGCCACCCCAGCTGCCACCCCATTGATGTCCAGGTTTTGTCCTTGTCCAGTACTGTCTAAATTCTAGTGTAGTCATCAACCTGGCACTTAATAAATGCATTGTTTCGATGACTAGGTGCAATCCAGATCTTCGCCTGATTAATTTGATAACCATTTTGATGTCTCACAACTGCTCTAGAAACTACTTGGTGCTTACAGAGGCTCACTCAAAGTTAGTACTTTTTTGACTAGAATTCTAACAACTTTATATCTAAATACACTTTTCTGTCTGTTTTTCTTTTTTTTCTTTTTTTTTACAACAGATAACATTTTTGCTGAGTAAGAAACCCCATACTTATATTATGGACAATGCTACTATTTTAACAGCAAAACAGGCATACCCCGCTATAAACATTCGACATTTTAAAATGTGTTGCCATCCCAGAAAAAATCCCTGACCCTGTCACCCCATGAGGTTTTTTTTCTAGATCCGCCCCTGGGCAAGCAAAGGTACCGCCATAATAAAACACTATTGGATAGTAGCAACAACTGCCAACCCCCATAGTGTCTGCTGAGAAACACTGTGTCCCACAGGCAAATGTAACTGGTGACCACTGCTCTATATGACCTGACTTTATCCTGACATTGTAATAAGGGGGCGCATGTGTGAATTTGGCTTTGTACTAGTTTTTGTTATGGGAATTAGTAATGATTTTGTTAAATTATGCTTAAGCCCCATCCACGGTTGGATTTCACACAGTTTAACCCCTTTTAAAATATACTGTATAATGTAGAAGTAACAATTGACTCATGTGCTTAATAAATATAATAGTAATATTGCTGATCTTTTTTTTTTCTTCAATTTGCAGCGAAGAACTTCTTCCGAGTGTCGTGTAAAGTGGGGGGCCAGAGCCACTGCCTCCAGGCCAGCGACGCCTTCAACAAACAACAATGGATCAACTGTATCCGTCAGGCAAAAGACGCCGCCTCCACGTCTCAATCTCAAACAACAAGCCCGGCAGCGGCCCCAAACGAGCCCGCGGACCAGACGTCGGACAACGCGCTGCAAAACGGGACCGATGATGTTAATGGACACGATTTGGAAAAGGAGCAAGCCAAAGACATGGAGGTCGAGGGAGACACGAGTGTTGCACTGGAGGAAGGAATGGACCGAGGCGACGAGAGGCTTTTGGAGAACGGCGTCGAGGAGGTTTGTGGTGAGATTCCTGCAGGTGAACCAGAAAATGTGGAGGAAAAACAGGATTTAAACAGGGCGGAGATGGATTCAATACAAGAAACAGAAGAAATAATGCAAGAGGATTCATGACAGAGGGATCAATTACACTGTGACTCAAATAAGACCAAACTCGATCAAACCAGGATTATATGTATTTGTTATATGTGTAAATCTGCCTATAAGCTTCACGTTATAAGACGGATTTGTATATATTAGCAATGTCAACCCACTTTAATTCAGAGGTTGTTAAAAATAACAGACCTCCAACATCAACACTAAAGTTAGATGCAATCTGAAACTACTGTAAAACTGTGTATACATTGTAAAGATTGAAATAGATAAGACATATAGAAAAGGAATATTGTGTTTATATTGTTTAAAAGAAGCCTTGTACTCGAGATCAAATTTTCAAAATAAAACGCTGTCCCTTGATAATTTCTACAGTGTTTTGGACCTGTATCCAAAGTCTAGTCTTGCTGTGTGTCTGCTTCATATAAATCAATGTTTAGGGTTAAGTAAAAGGGTGACTACCTGTGCTTTTGATGCCTCTTATTTGGAAGTAAGGCTGAATAATACATAGCCAAATGATTGTTATTGCAATATCATGTGCATGCAATAGTGCAGTATCACTAGAAGTCACAATACATCGACTTTTTTTTATGCTTACACAGCCTAAAATAAAAATAATTGGTACCTTATATAATAGGGCTGGGACAATACAATTTTGTCACGATCCGATACATATCACGATACTCAGGGGCTGATCCGATACGTATTGTGATACAGTAATTATGATAAGTAATATGTTTACCTTAAAATGTGTCCAGGGTTTATAAACCAAATGCCAGTTATTGAAGTGTTGAGATTGAAAAGTGCATTAACATTCTTTGGGCAAAACACTTCACCCACCTCGCCTCCAGTGTCTGCGTACAGTGGTGCATGAATGAGAGTGAATGGGTGACTGGTTCCTTACTGTAAAGCGCTTTGAGGCGTAATGAAGGTCGAAAAAGTTGAGGACATTTGCCATTTATTGCAGCAAAAAGTATTCGAGCTGATCTGATATTATGTAATATAGTTTAATAGTGTGCAAAGGTCAAGTTTTAGCCTTAATTTTCCCTGATTAGTTACATTTTGTTAATTTTTTTAAATATTGATTCAGACTTTGCATGTTTTTAAGTCATGTTTTGACCCTATGTGATGACAATTATGAGGCAACGTTACTTCTACTCGACCAACTCTACCTATCTTTTCGATACAGGGAACAAACCATAGACTGTTAAAAAGAATAGACAGCTCCTCCTCACTCCTCCCCGTTTACCATAATGACCACGTTCGAGGGGGAAATCATGGCGGATTTACAGACTCCTCCTCCCCAGCTCTGACGAAGCATGTTCCTAATAAGGGCAAAAGGGCGGGATCTCACTGTAAACTCGGCCCTTGCGTGACGTGTAGCTCGCGCAGCTCCAATGCCAACAGTCCGACCTCCGTTAAGTAGGAGATTTTTAAAAAAAATATTTCGAAAACCAGCCTGGTTTCTATTTTGTTGACTAACCCAGCGTTATCTCAGGAGGAATATGTAGCCATATTAAGTGTTGAAAAAATTGAAACCAGGCATTAAAGTTGTTTTTAACGTGTCTAAAGTCCAATGCTTTTCAATGGGGGCCTAGCGGCCAAATGGAGGTACTACAGCAATGGAGGAGCAATGGCGGCCTCCAGTGTTGCGGTCACAAAGCAGAGCAGCCAGCGGCCATTGGAACAAACATGTGTGAGAGCGCCTTTAGGATTTGGCTCCCTCTAGTGGAGAAAGAACCGCAACGAAAGCATTCAGTCTCCTATCCGAAAAAGCACATGGGCTGGAATTGTTTCTAAACAGGCTATGAAAGATCATATTTACTTGTGGAAAGTAGTAAAAAAAAAAATAATTTGAACAAATGCAATATTTATGGCCTGTCCTCAGAGAGAGTGAGCAGGATTGGATTGTTGAGCTTTATTGATTCTGTGCGTCAAAAGAATACAATAGATATGCAGAATTCATCGCTGATATAACATATTATGACACCATAGTACTATATATTATACACCATTATTTAAGGCTACAGATAAAAAATAAAATAAATTCTGATTCACTTCAACAAGTAGCACTGTCCCCACTTGTGTGCGTCTTATTCACGTGCCTGGCCAGATAGAGCTTTCTGGTAAATGCTTTGTCACAAACTGAACACTTGAAAGGTTTCTCTCCGGTGTGCAGCCGCAAGTGTTTCGTCAGCTCAACTTTAAGGGTAAAAGTTTGCGTGCACAGTGAACAGCTGAAAGTGCGTTCCTCCGTGTGCTTCTTCATGTGGGTCTTCAAAGCGCCTTCGTGCTTGTACTTTTTTTCACAAACCGAGCAACTGAATGGCCTGTCTCCGTTGTGAAGCGCCATGTGACGGTGCAAATAAGGTTCTTTTTTGAATCTCAAGCCGCATTCTGTACAACTGAATGGTTTCTGTATCCCCTTCTCGCCCGTGTGAACCATCAAATGATTGTTCAGACTCTCTTTTCTCGTGAAACCCTTGTCACAGAAGGGACAGCTGAACGCCTTCTCCCCGGTGTGGCTCATGACGTGACGATCTAAGTTCCGCTTTAGGTTAAATCTGGCCCCGCATTCGGCACAGCTGAACCGCTTCTCCCCCGTGTGCACCGCCAAATGCCTCACGTAATTGCTCTTTTGCGAAAAGCACTTGCTGCAGACCGGACAGCTGTAAGGTTTCTCCCCGGTGTGAGACGGTAAGTGCGATTCAAGGTGGGTTTTTTGGGTGAAAGTTCGGTCACAGAGCGAGCACTTGAAAGGCTTCTCGCCCGTGTGGATTCGCATGTGCTTGCCGACGTTGCTACTCTTTGTAAAAGTCTTACTGCAGATTGGACAGCTGTACGGTCGGTCGCTGCCGGCGTCTTTGTCAGCGGATCTTGATAGATTTAAAATGGAAGATAGTTCAAACGTCTCCGCCAGTCGTGAGCTACAGCCCGGTTCATAGCCGGAGTCCTTTTCATTGGTTTCATCTTCGTCGCTTTGGTGGTGAAGAGAAAACACATCAGTATTTTTCTGAGTGATGAGACTGAAAGGTCTGTCGTGCTGCTGCTTCTCTTCCTCTGGTTCCTGTTTAATCCATTGAGAGGCACCAGTGAGATCTAAACAAAACATATTTGTCAATTTAAGTCTTTTTCATCAAAACAATTCAAAGAAAGGTAAAGAAAGAGAAAATTATGTCACTAAAATAGAACAAGTTAGACATGAAGTGAACAATTTGGTTAAAAACATTGAGCTCCTCCAATACACAGACCCTAACAAAACACAAAATGCACAAAAAGGGTTTGACATTTCTGTGAAAAATCTAATCATTAACTAAAATTCTCTTCGGTAGCAGAGATACTAGGGCTGGGACGATCCGATACGTATCACAATACTCCAGGGCTCGAAATTGCGACCATTTTGGTCACATATGCTCCCAAAATTATGTCTTTGCGATCTCAAAATAGAATCACTCGCATGTTTGCGACTGCAAACAAATGCTCCGGTCCACCTTAAAAGAAAACCTTCTCGTGCTACCTTAAAAAAGCTTGTGTCATTGTTTTCACAAACGCTGCCTGCCAAGAACAGCAAACTTTCTGTTCCAAAATAGTTGGAGAGCATAAAAGTAAAGTACGATCTGTTCTCTCTTTTGGCTCAGCGCCGCTGTCATTCCTCTCAGTCACACGCGCTGGGCCGTCCTGCACCCGCCCAGCCCGTGTTCTCTGCCTGTGCAACGCTCTCATTCATCTGCCTGCTTTCATTTAATAAGCCAATGTATTTACACAACTGTAGTCTCTTTATGAGTAGCCTAAACGAGGAATATATATGTCATTCAACTCATTGGGACTGGGGACATCTGCATCTCTAAAATGTCGCTTGAATCGATGTCGGGCGGAGAAGCAGCGCAAACTTCAATCCATCCCACCCGTTACCTCGTGCAGCGCTGAAAAGCAAATCATCGCCGCTCTCGTAAATATACAAAACGTAAAGTCACAAACGCAATGTTTAACACGTCTTCAAAGGTTGGGAGGCACAAAATCTGGTGTCCCATTTATAATGTTAAAATTTAGCCTAATGAGTTTTGTAGATTGCTGAATCATTGCAAACAGCTAAAATAATGCATCTAAAATGCAGCAGGAGGCTGGAAGTGGTGTGTGATATGTTTAAATTCCCTTCATCCCTGTTAAAAGCTTCCCTGTTTTTTTTTTGGTTGCGCTCCTACATTTTTGACTGTGCTCCTAAATTTCAGAATTAGGAGCACAAGCGCTACCAAGAAAAAAAGTTAATTTCGAGCCCTGACAATACTCGGGGGCCAATCCGATGCGTATTGCGATACAGTAAGTCATTATGATAAGTTAGGGCTGGGCGATATGGACCAAAAGTCATATCCCGATATATTTTGGTTGAATATCGATATACGATATATATCCCGATATTTTTTTTGCAAAGTGAGAGCTGTGAAATTAAATGTTAAGTCAAAGTCAAAGCCAAATACGAGTAGTTTGATTGAAAACACACTATAAAATGTAAACATAAACACTGTATAGACCCTTTAATTGTTTGTAAACATTCCTGGCTTAGCTGGAGACACGAAGCTAGATTCCTATCTATTTCCATTGTAGCTGTTGTCATAGTAACGATAAACAAATGTCTAACTGTTTTTGGAAATATCAGATAAACCTTATTTTATCGTCTCAAATGTCATTCCTCTTGTTCTGGCACCTTAAGCCACAACAGGACCACATGTTTCAGTTGTAGTTTTACACTTAAAATCGCTAGTTTTAGTTTAATCTTATTTCTCTTGATCACTTCCTGCCTCCAGCTGATGCCACTGATGATGTCAGCAGTTAAAGGGTCTATAACAAAGCTCTGTAAGGTGCACATTTAAATACAAAAAAAACATCTTGAATAAAATAGCCTAGAAAATAAAATAGGGCAGCATTTATCTATGAAGAGATAACAAAATAAAGTGCTCAGTTTAAGATTAAGATAAACTTCTTTTTTTTAAATCAGCTTGAGATTACCCGTTTCTTTTTGTTACCTTATCTTATCTGAATTCGAAATATCCCGATATGCACAATATGGTCTAATTCCATATCTCATTTAAAAATATATATCGATATATCTTAAATATCGATATATCGCCCAGCCCTATGATAAGTACAATTTTCACCGCAACCTTAGTAATCTTACAAACATTTTTAACACACCTTAAAATGTGTAAAAAGTCCTGTGACCAAAGTTTATAAACCAAATGCCATTTGACATTGGAGTGTTAAGATGGAAAAGATGCATTAACACAAAATGTAACTGTTAAGAAACCTGGGCTATGCGAAATCTCCCCAGCGACAATGTGCTATAATAGAATAGTTGACCAGTGACCTTGTGTACCGCAACTGTGGACAGAGACTGGGTGTCATAACGGCAATCTAAATGTGGAGATGGACTGAGAGGTGTAAGCTGTAATTGTTTGATTCTTTCCTATATTTCTGATCAAAGCTTAATAGTGATCAGACTAACTTCGTTCATGCAACACTCGATTTAAGCGTGGGATAAATAATTCATTGTTCAGGAGTCTACACGCCTGCCGCTCACTCTGAAGAAAGACAAGGCTGACTCTGACGCGAACACTGAACACCCGTCTCATTGCTTGATTATAAATTGGTGAATACCCGAGGGTTTCCTTTCTGTTTGCAAGATCTATCAAAAAATAAAAACACATGAAAAGCATTATTTGAGGTAAGAGTCTTTTCTTTTCTGTCTAAATTGGGGAATTTTAAGCGTGTACTGATTCATAAGCCCAGGTGAGTGGTAATGAGGTGTACTGGACATTTTTAATTGGTAACGTAGGTGAACATAGGTTAGGGAAAGTAGAATTTTGAGGGGGTCCGAGTCATATCCGGGCCAGACGTTCTTCTCTGTAACAAAGTGATGTGTAACTGTTACTGGAGTGTGTGATAAAAATACCTCCAAACACAAGTATTGCAATACTTGATAAAATATCGATACTTGGTATTGCAGCACAAAGTATTGCGATCTGATATTTTGTCCCAGCCCTTAAAGCAGTACTAAGTAACTCGCGCCCCTAGAGGCTATAAGCGCCACTGCAGGTGTCGTAGCATGTTGCGTTTGTTTACTCATTAATTGTCCGTGAGAGTAAATACTACGCTGACAGAAAAGACAAAGGGACAGAGGGATATTGTACATCCAATTACACAATGGAGATCAATTTTTTCACTCAAACTTGGCTGTAAATACTGTTTAAGTGGCGCTAGCCCGCAGTTAGCTTTGCCCGTTAGCCTGTTAGCTTCTTCTTCGTGATTCCATTAGTGTTTATTGGTGACTCCGACCCGGAGGCAAGGAAGTTGCAATTGGTTTTCTGACCAGAGACACCGGGGGAGATGAAAGACCCCCCAGTCATCCCATTAACACTTGTATTACCCCCAGAGGGACTACGGAGAGGATTTATTAAGGTAAACAAGTTACTTAGTTCTGCTTTAACAGATACCACTAGTCACTAGCGACAAATGGGCGGCCGGGTGGTACTTGGATTACTAGTGAGTGTTTTATCCATGTTTTCTTTCTCTGTTGTGTCCGTCCGTGTTCAGAATTACGCAAGTCGTGGTTCAATACACGTTTAGACCGTGTTTGGCCGAAGTATAATCCTGGTATAAGGAGATCGCTGTGTCGTCACATCCAAGGCTCTGGTAGACAACACAAATGTATTAAATAGATCAGAATCGGAATCATATTTATTGCCATGGTTTGAGAACAGGAAGTAGGAATTTCTCTCTGTGCAATCGTGTAACATAAAACATATAACACAGAATTTAGATAAAAATAAGCTATAAAAACGTTAAAACTATAAGGACACGCATAAAGAAGATTAAAATAGATAAATAATACAAAATAAAAATAAATGTAAAATATGATAAGACGACAACAATTGACATAGAACAACAGCGGTATTGTGTTCACAGAAGTGCAGGTGTATTGAGTCATACATGTAGCAGCGGATATAAGTGTGGACATACCACATAGTGCAATAGAGCTGTGCAAATGTGGTATGTCCACACTGACTTAGAGCCGCTATTACTCAATATACCTGCACATCTGTGAACAGTATCCGCGGATACTGTGCCTTAAAGGGATACTTCGGGATTTTTGACATGGGGCCTCATTTCCTAGTTATCCAGAGCGTTGTTGATGTCTGGAGATATTTTTTTCTTAAATTCATGCAGTTATTATATTTGAAGAGTCTAGTTGCGCTAGCCTAGAGCAAGGCTAAAGCAGTTCTATGGTATCAGTTAGCCTGCATTAAAAAACTCACTCCACAGTGCACCTGAGGTAAATCACATATAACACCAGACTAACCATATAAATGTCTGTGTTAATAGAATAATTTTTTTAATAAAACTGACCTTGTATCACATGAATTACCGCATTTTGAGGGACTATTTTCTCGCAGATCACTCCGCTGCTGCCTTAGCTTACAGCCACGAAGCTGATGCCGCTCAAATATAAGTTATTTTAAACGCAAAATGGTTAAAATTAACCTATCGACACAGACATTTATATCGTTAGTCTGGCGTTATAAGTGATTTACCTCAGGTGCACTGTGGAGTACGTCAGACTGTTTTTTAATGCGTGCTAGCGTTTACCATAGAACTGCTTTAGCCTTGCTCTAGGCTAGCGCAACTAGACTCTTCAAATATAAGAACTGCATGAATTTAAGAAAAAAATATCTCCAAACATCAACAACACTCTGGATAACTAGGAAATGAGGCCCTATGTCAAAAATCCCGAAGTATCCCTTTAATTTACCTTTGCATCTACCGCATATGCGCTCCGTAGGTAGTACAGGCAGGGGCGATTTTAGAGTTTGAAAAGATTCGGGGCTCAGCCCAGCTGTGTTCGTGTAACTCCACAGAATAACGCGGGGTCTGGAGATCCTCCCCCAGGAATTTTTGGGGGAAAAAACACAATTTCCTGCATTCTGGTGAATTTTGGTAGGTCTTGAACAGATATTGAGGAGTGGATAATTGTTTTGTTTAATGTGTTCTGACTGTGCTCTGACTCTGTGCTGCGAGCCTTTGCTCTGTTCTTAATCCAAAGCTTGTAAAAGAGTAGTGCTTTATTTTTTTAATTTCCTAAACCCTGGTCCCATTTTGTACTCCCAACAATTTCCACCTCCCCCTTATTTTTGATTTAATAATAATAATAATAATAATAATAATAATAGGCTAATAAAAATTTGCTTTAATTAAGGATTTAGCCATGTACCCATGTTAGAGCATCTGTCTTCTGTTTGTGCACCTTGTCTGTAAATTATAAACAGCATATTCTTAGTGAATTATAATGTATGAGTTATTTTTGATTTAAACATATATATATATATATATATATATATATATATATATATATATATATATATATATATATATATACACTCAGTAGTCACAGCTTTAAATGTTTGCCAATAATAGTTATTTGGGAGGTCAAATTCTTAAGACTGCATAATTTGTAGGCTTAGCCTATTTGTACCTTTATTATTTATTTACTCACTTGTGTTCTAAATAATTATTCTGTTTGGCTTTTGTATTAATTATTAATTGTAAATATGAAAAAAAAAACACATCTAAACCGTTTTCATCATTCTCCATCTCATAACGTTAGTGTGGGTGTGGCCACGCTCACAGTCACAGGTCGTGCGGCATGAGGGCGGGACCATGGCCTGGCTGACACGTCTTCATTCAGTTGATTGGAGGCCACACTTGTCAATCATCCTGATTTTTTGTTCGCGTCCCTCTCTCTCTACCTCTGAAGTGCAGCCTGGTTGGAAGAGGAAACTTTGCCATAGCGGACGGATCAAGTTTATGGATTGTATTCTTTGTGGATTGTATTTCCTTTGATGGATTAATTCAAGTTTATCAGGACCATTTCTTGGGTTTATCGAACAGCTAGAGAGGAAATACTGAGGCCATGATCGTGTATGTTACTTCACCGGTAAGTCCAAATCACGTTTATTATTGTTTTTTATCGCAGCTTTCACATTGTGTTTCGGACGGTTTCGCTCCAACATTTCACTCCAAATGTTCTCAACTGTACAACCTAACCGTGACATGTGTCAGAGCCTTTTACACTTAGACAATAGCGGCGCCAGGGTCTAATGTGTGAGTGGGCAGCGAGTAAAGCGGGTGGGCCGATACAAATTTCGCGCACGGGGCGTGCTCTCTCCTCCTCTCCCAGTGCCGCCGCCTGCTTTACGCTCATTACGCACGTGCTTCGGCCATCAAACGCTCGGACCGAGGCCACTGTGATTGAATGGCATTGACCAATATTTGCGTCGCTGTTTTATTAATGCATTTGACAAAAATACAGCCTGTAGGCCCTATTTAATGAAAACCATGAGAAAGAGGAGTAAAAGAAACATGTGCCAACGCGCCAGCTATCAGAGCAGACTTTACGCACAGGCATGAACTCTCTGTTCATCAGGCAAAACATAAAACAAACATCAGCAAATATATGTTCAGTTGCCCTATCAGAAAGTTAGTGGGAGAGAGAAGAGAGAGAGAGAGAGAAAGAGAGAGAAGGCACAGAGAGAGAGGGGAAAAGACGCGTCTCGCTGATTCATCTGCGTCTGAAAAATGACTTTCAAACTATTGATCAGTGATCACCATCTCATTCTGCTCTGTGCTGGTCAAGAGCATCGCTGTGAGGATGGGTCGGGGACACGAGGAAAGGACGTTTTTTGGAGCAGAGCGCACAATGCAACAGACGTAATTTTGCGGCCAAAAGAAACCCAAATCTGGCCATCAAATTTGATTCGGGGCTAGAGTGAAAACATCCGGGGCTGAAGCCCCGGTAAAAATAGCCTGGCGACGCCGCTGAGTACAGGCTCTAGATATAAACACTAAACTGCTGTATGAAAAGTGTTGGAAACTACGATCCGACGCAGGACTCCGTGTCATGGCTTATTTTGCTGAGGAAATGTGCTGTTTAAGCTGAAATGTCACTAAATGGCTGCGAGTTAAAGAGACGTGTCTGTGTTTGGCATCTCATGTCGCCGTCTCCTTGCGTCAATATTCTTCTCTTTCTTCATATTGTCCAAAGTTACATCCCAAAACCAAAATTCTGCTCCTGATTCCACTGTGTTTTGGCGAGTGCTCCATCTGGCCTCTCCGTGTCCATCAATAACATCTAAAGCAACTATGAGTCGCAGCTCAGACCGGGATTTGATTGACCGAAATAATAAATAATCAATATTTTATTTTGTATTCATTGGGAGTTTGATTTCCTAAAACTTTTCCAACTAGTTAAAGCAGACGTTTGTTCTTATTTTTCCTGCACTTTAGTATGGGTGATGTTACTGACTGGAGTTTTATCATTAAAAAAAAAAAAATCTATATATATAATTTATCTTTTTCATTTATTTACAGACTGTGTTAAGTTCAGACTGTTTTTAAGAAGTGCAGTCCACATGTTCATACATTTTGAATAGGTCAAGCAACAATTTGGTTTGCCTTATTGTTACAATTTTCACTTCAAATTAATGTAATATTGTTTATTATGAAACAGACTGATTTATTGCTCGTGTTAGGTGAAAAATACATGAGAAGAGGACCTTGCAACAATAATCGCATATTTAATCGCAATCGCAATATTGAAGAAAAAAAAACGCAATTACATTATTTTCCAAAATCGTTCAGCTCTATTAAGTAAGTAAAGTTTGGTTGTCAACAGGTGTGTGCGCACTACAGAGTGATGCATTTCTCACCCATGATCCTCGCAGTCTTCAGACAGCACTTTCTCAGGCCCGGGAGCGGCTCATCTGACTGAGGAACATGAAATTACAGGAAGTAAATCAAACCTTTCGTCACAGTCTTCCTGTTGAATAATTAGAAGCAGTAACAAGAGATGGTATTATACAGACTAGCTTTGTATATTTTGGAAACTTCTCAAATACAAGTTCAGAGCTGACATTGCAATTAAAAACCTATGGAACTTATGCCCCTTAGCCATGACAATGTAAACAAAAACTGGGACATACAGTATATTGTCAACAGCAAATTGACTACTGGTTTCTGCAATTATCAAATATTGCACCCCCTGATCTACAAATGTAATGAATAAAAGATACAAAAGATTCTGCTATAGTCATTTGTCCTGGTAATAATGGTAACAGTGGAAGTCAGTGTAGTGTGAGAAGAGGAAGAAGAATTGGGTCCAAAAATAAATAAATAACTGTTCTTTGTTCTTTAGCTGATATTTTCCGGTTTAGCCGCATTACAGCTCACCTTAATTAGACATCGGGGTCTCGATCTTCACTTCAGCTGCTCTTGTTTACTCCAAAATGTTTAATAGCGCGCATTCTGACTCAATACTGGCCTAACTAGCTTCCTATGCTAACACTACGCCTAGCAACAGCGTAGCCAACACTGAGGCGTCCACACAGCTGCCTGAAGAGAAACGAAAATTAAATGTATTTTTTCAATAACATTTTTAATCTCTTAACACCCGCCTTAACAGGAGTCAATTTCCCCCAGTTTGGCATAACCCAAATCTATAAGTTTCTTAGAGGGAAAAAAAGCATCAAAATAGTAATAAAACGAGATGAAAACACAAAACAGTATCAGAAATTGACCAAAAAGAAACACAACAAAACAACAAAAATTTAGAAAAACACAACATAAAAGTGCCAAAAATCTACAAAAAACAACGAGAATGTGGCAAAAAAGTGACAAAATAGTGGCAAAAATGAGATGAAAAAGAAAGTGAAAAAAGTGATGGCAACGCTGCAACAACGCAAGGAAAAAGATCCGTTTCGATCAGTTTTGTAGTTCTTAGCTTTCAAATGAGGCGTTACACTGGCCTCTAGGCTGTGACCTCTCCAGTCCAGAAGCTCTTAGGTTTGGGTAAAGCCGAACTGGAGAAAATACACTCAGGGAAAAGGTGGGTGGTAAGAGGTTAAATACTACATAAATATGGCATATCGGTCCCCCCACAGGTTAAATGAAAATAATAATAAATTGCACTTAGGCTATATCGTCTAAGATGTTTAACGTCACAGTTTAACAAAACAGGACAAACCAAATGAGAAGATCAAAAGTATTGTTTTTCTGTGTGTCTGTGTGTACCTGTACTTACGACATTGTGAGGACCAGTTTGAGTTTTTAACCAACAGAGTGAGGACATTTTTGTAAAGTGAAGACATTTTGGGTGGTCCTCACTTATTTGAAGGACTGTTTGAGGGTCAAGATGTGGTTTAGGGTTAAGGTTAGAATTGGGTTTAGATTAAGTTTAGGGTTAGGGTCTGGGTAATACATTATGTCTATGAGTGTCCTCACAAAGATAGAAGTACAAGATTGTGCGTGCGTGTGTGTTTGTGCAACTTATTAAACTCCCTGAGTCCACTTTTTGTTTCAAAAAAACACCTCTTCTGCAATATGCAACTTGAAAAGCTTACCACCCACACAGCCACGGAGTCACTGTAAGGTCAAATACGCATTAATATCGAGTCTTTTTTGCACAGAAAGTTGCATATTGCACCTTTAAGGGGAGACTACAAGCAAAACGCTTTATTTTTTCAGGTTCTTCGGGTTTTCAGCTGAATTGGTCTCTTGACATATAAAAGTTCACCTGGAAACCCCCCCCAAAGAAAAAACTAATCTTCACAATAGCATCTATTGCAGTGATTCAATGTTTCCCCCATAGGCTGGAGGAGCCTGGGTCTTTTTAGTCCCTTCCAGTTTGGGTAGTAGTGTCTTTTATGACCTGAAAAGCTTTGAAGCGAAACGTCCTCAACTTTACCAAACCCAGTCCAGTCGATGATTTAACCTTTTTCCAAGATTTCCCTTTTAAGTATCGACCTTCCCACTGTGTATAACATAGTAACAAGTCCTCTTTGTAAAACACACATTTTTACTTGGGGGCAGCATGGCCGTGACAGCAATGCATTACTTGTTGACACTGTCTCCTTATTCAATAAATGTACCAAACTTGTCTCACTTCACAGTAACAGTGGAGCGGGACATTATCAGGACCTTAACAGAAAATAGCAAGACATTTGGAGTGTTAATGTTGCCAAATGTGTGTCTGTCTGTGAGGCAGGAAGAGAAACATTAAAACAATGTTACCAATGAACAATCCTATGTCGATGGTGTTGAAACTTGTGAGATCTAGGAGGACTTTAGGAAGTCTATAATTTTCTTTATTTTTGGCCTTTTTTAAAACTACTTTTGGACACTTTAGCCATGATATTTTTTTTATAGTAAAACAAAATTATGTAAAAATAACCCTAGAATTTGAAATATTCTAAAATGTAGATCTACAATATGTCAGTAAAGGGGCCACTGCCAGGAGAGGAATACGGACTATATGTGCAGTTTATAGAAACATGCAAAAATGAAACTCAACAATCCCCCAGTTATGTTTTTAATGAAGATAACCTATTATAACATAGTCAAAATATTTGTAATTGATATTCCTGGTTTAACCTTGAGTGGGATTAAGCCACTCAAGTTGTTGTTGATGAGTTAAGAGAAAGGGTAAGTAGACAGACACAGCAGGGGTGCCATTGTTGTACATAATATATGACCCAATTGGATGTTCTGTTCAGCAAGTTTTAAGTAATTGACAGTACTTCTCACATTTTTAGAGCAGTTTAACTCTAAACATTTGAAAGTACTCTCTGATTTGTTTCATAGTGTTTCTCAAACACATCTTCAGGTTCTGCTGAAGGGCCAGATTTAGTCCCCAGGCCTGACGTTGTCTAGCCCTGGTATAGAGGGGTCAACAAAGTTTGCAGAAAAAACAACACAAGGACAGAGAGTAACGAATAAAACGGATAGGTCCTCCCGCATTTTTTAAGGCGTGTCTTCAATGGGTACAGATGAATCACGACTCTTTAATGCAGTTTTTCCCAACCAGGGGTACAGGGACCCTCGGGGTACTCGAGGACCTAGCAGGGGGTACTTGGAACGATTTCAGATTGAAAAAAGGGGGAAATTTAACATAATGTTTTATAGGAAAAGCTATATTTTTCTAGCCTGGCTAACGCCAGACTAAAATCACAAGTGATATTTAGTCTGGGGACCACCAATTCATTTTCTCGTAGGAGAGGTGTGGTTTACGATTGTCCATAGCCGTTTATTGGGCGCTACGAATGTCTCTCATGCGTCTGCACGTAGCCATAGCCAATCGTATCATGGTATCAGATGACGTATGACGTACCTGCTGTAAACTTTTGAGCTAAACTATTTAGAACACGTTCTAAAGCTTGATCGAAAGATGGCATCGCATCTGCTGCTGTCATGTTGGATCCGTAAATATTTTTTATTTTTGTGTTCACTAAACAAACTACAAGCTTCCGTATGTCAAATAGCGCGTCATCGTCTTACCGTCCCTCCTCGTTCTGTGATTGGTGCCCAAATCCATGGAAAAATGTCGGCCATGGTCCCCAGGCTGTTGTGAAGTTCGAAAGGATTCGAGCGCACACAGCAGTCTGGCGTTAGCCAGGCTAATATTTTTCAGTAAAATGTGTTGCTTTGGGAGAATTTTAGGTTTTATTTGACTGCAACATTGTCTTTTTTCTTACACATACCACTTTTAAGTAATTACTTTCTAAATAAACTGTAACACCCTTGATAGTAGGTGGTACACGGATGACCACTGAAAGGCCCAAGGGGTACGCAAGACAATAAAGGTTGGGAACCACTGCTTTAATGCACGCCCAGCTCTGCGTTTGTTTCTTGCAATGTGAAATTTCTGTAAAAAAATAAAGATGGATTTTCTTCTTCATTGTCGGTGAACCCCATTCTGTTTTACAGTGTTATTATTTACGGAAAACTAAATTTTTGCAGGAATTCACGGAAATACCAACTTTATGTGTGTGTTGCCTCTTTCTTAATCAAATAGATTATGAAATAAAGATGCATTTGGACATTTGTGAAAAAAGAATCAACTCCTAAAGATAAAAACTTGGAAAGACAATATTCTTTCACACAATGTCATGCAAATCTGTTTATTTCAAAATGTACAAGCATGGTTTTTATACACCCATCAACTCTGCATTGCCACTGACATGATCAGTCATCAAGGCCTCGTCACAACATAGCTGCAAACTGAATATTTTGAAACATGTTCTGCTAAACTAAAGTAAGAGTCCGGAATCAGCTGTTCCTGATGAAGGCAGCTCAAAGTCTCTTAAAGCTCCTTTGTCGTCCGGGTCAGTTTCTTTAGCTCCTTCGTGGGTTTTCACATGTGCTTCATACTCGTCTTGCTTTTCAAATCCTCCCCTGCAGACGGAGCAGCTGAATGGGGGGTGCATTTCGTGAGTTATCTTGTGAACCTCCGAAGTCACACTATCCCCAGGTTTTCCTCCGCCATCTTCACCACTGAACGCTAGACTCCGTTCACCGCCCTCGTCTCCTTCCACGTGCTCAGTTTTGACGGCCAGTTGGGGACAGTGCATTTTAACGTGCCAGTCGTACGCCAGTTTTTTATTGAATTCCGCGTTGCATACGGAGCAGTGAAAGGTCCGTCTTTGTTGTTTAAGGTGAGTCCTGCTGTGATAAAGCAACCCCAGCTTCGAACTGTATCGTTTCCCACAATCTTCACAATCGAAGAACAGTTTGTCCTCTCTTTCGGGAGGAGGGGGGGTGTTCCTTTTTGGCACGTAAGCACTGGAAAACCTTTTAGGACTGACCGGGCAGCCGACGGTTTCCTCTTCCGTGTGAATGCGAGTGTGCTCCTGTAGCTTACTTTGACAACTGAACGCTTTGTTGCAGACCGAGCAACTGTGAGACGTTTCTGCGGTCTGGATTCTCACGCGCGACTTGTGCACGGGCATGTGTCTTTTCAGGTTAGATTCACTTGAAAACTTTTTAAGGCAGACGGAGCAGCTGAAAGATCGCTCTTCTTTGTGAACGCGAGCGTGCTCCTCCAGCTTACTTCGGCAATCGAACTTTTTGTTGCAGACTGAGCACCTGTAATGACCAGTTTGGATTCTCATGCGCGATTTGTGCAAAGCCATGTGTCTCTTCAGATTAAAACCACTTGAAAACTTCTTCAGACAGACGGAGCAGCTGAACGATTGCTCTCCTGTGTGAATGCGAGTGTGATGCTCCAGGTTGCTTTTACAACTGTAAGGTTTTTCTTCAGTTTGGACGTTCATGTGCGATTCATCTTTGCTGGGAATCTCCATGTGAGATCCGAGCCTTTGTTTGACGGTCTTCTCGTGGTCGTCCATATGCGTCTTTAGCGCCTCCTCGGTTGGAAGCTCTTTGTCACAGAGCGCGCAGCTGAAAATGATCTCTCCACTGTTACCTTGAATTTCCTTATCAAAACTCTGATCAGACAAGGATGTGCTGTCAATGTCTTCAGAGTGCATTCTTATATGCTCTTCATACGAGCCTCTTCCTGTGATTTGTGTCTTGCAGATGGAGCAGGGAAATGGAAATTCAATTTTGTATTCAGAACTTAGCAATGCTGGACTCTGCTGAGCTGAGTATCCATCAACACAGACGTCCACTATTCCATGTTTTTTCATATGCACTACAAGTCTACCCGGGAATTTAAACTTTTCTTTGCAGACTAAACAACTATAAGGCATATCCAGATTGTGACTTTTCATGTGCATTACACACGACGCTTTTGTGGAAAACATTTTATCACAGTATTTGCAGAAATGTGGCTCCGACGTGTGATATTTCATGTGTCGTACTAAATATTGTTTTGCGTTAAACCTGACTCCACACTGATCACATTTAAACGGTTTCAGAAGACCCCCCTGTGAAAGATTATCCGTATCTGAATGTAAATATTCATCCTGATGCATTCGAAGATGTTGGACATATGCAGGTCGTTTGTTAAATCCTTTATTGCAGACAAAGCAGCTAAATGTCCGCTTAATTTTATGAGTTCTTTCGTGATACGACAAGCTCTGCTTTGTATTGAATCGCTTTCCACAATATTTACAACTAAATGATTCCGGAGTTGAATCTTCATCCATCTCCTCTGCTTCCTGAGGCTCAGTTTGAACAGAGGGTTTGGTAGAGTGGAGTTTAATATGCCTCTCATACGTTTGCCTTCGATTAAATCCTTTTTCACACACAGAGCAGCGAAATGCCATTTCAATTCTGTGAGTTTTTTTATGCTCCGACAATCTCAGCTCTGTGGGAAATCTTGCTCCACAGTCTATACAGCTGAACAGACGTGGATTTTCTGAAGTTGAATATCCAGCATCACTTTTTTCACCTTTCTGATGATCTCTAATGTGCCGCTCATACTTTTGTTCACTGTCAAATCCTCTGTTGCAGACAGAGCAGCGAAAAGACCTTTTAATTTTGTGACTTCTTTCGTGATACGACAAACTCAGCTTTGTTTCACATGGCTTTCCACAATATTTACAGCTGAATGATTCTGGAATCTGTTGAGGTGAATTTTCATCCATCGCTTCTTCTTTCTGGTGCTCAGTTTTAATAGGTTTGTCAGAGTGCATTCGAATGTGCTGCTCATACACCAGTTTACTGTTAAATCCTCTGTTACAGACAGAGCAGCAAAAAGTCCTTTTAACTTTGTGACTTCTTTCGTGATACGACAATTTCAGTTTTGTATCAACTTGTTTCCCACAATATCTACAACTAAAGGGTTTCAAACTCCGTTGAGCTGAGCATTCATCACTACTTCCTTCCAGTTTCTGGAGCTCTGTTTGAGAGTGTATGATAATATGCCTGTCATATGCTTGTCTACTGTCAAAACCCCTTCTACAGATAGAGCAGCGAAAAGTCCTTTTAATCTTATGAGTTCTTTCGTGATACGACAAATTCATCTTCGTGGTACAATATTTTCCACAATATTTACAACGGAATGTACTCTGTTCAGTAAAGTTTTCCCTGCTCTCCTCTTCTTTCAGGTGCTCAGTTTGGACAGCAGTTCTGGTAGAGTGTGTCCTTAGGTGCCGATCATAGGTTTCTCTTTGATTAAATCCTCTGTTGCACAGGGAGCAGCGAAATCTTCTTTTAATACTGTGAGTTCTTTCATGATACGACAAACTCAGCTTTTTATGAAATTGTTTTCCACAAAGTTTGCAATCAAATGTTTTTGCACCGTGTTCTCCTTTCTGGGGCTCTATTTGAATACCAGCTCTGTTGGAGTGCGTTCTAACATGCCGGTCATATTGTTCTCTTTTGTCAAACCCTCTTCTACAGATAGAGCAGCGAAATGTCCTTTTAATTCTGTGAGTTCTTTCGTGATAGGACAACTTCTGCTTTGAGTTGCACTGTTTTCCACAATATTTACAACTAAAAGACTCCAGACTCTGAGGAGCTAAATATTCATCAGCGATTTCATCATCTTCTTTCTGGTGCTCGGTGTGGACTTCAGCTGGTTTGTCTGTACAAATGAATGAATTAGGAGATTGTACAGCGGTATGACACTCCATGTGTGACGCTAGAGTTTCTTCATCTGGATATTCTTGGTCACAGAATGCACAGCTGTAAGTTATCTCTGCTGCGTCGCTCTGAGCATCCGAGTCTGAAGAGGGATTAATGTTGAACGTCTCTCCTAATTGCAAATTACTGGATTGCTTTTCTCCCCATGCATTTCTGTGGGATTCCATATGTTTTGAATAATTATAATGATTGGTGAAGGATTTTTACAATCCCAACAATTGAATGACCGTGTAATTTTGTGTGTCATTAAATGTGGGGCTTCAGAGGGATGACGCTGATGTATATGTCTATTAAGATTTGATCTCTGAATAAATCCTAAGTTACAAACTAAACACTTGAATGGTTTTTCTCCTGTGTGTGTCATTATATGATCCTTTAAATGAGGTCCTTGAGTAAATGTCTTTCCACAATATGGACACCTGTGTGGTCCTTTTTTCTTCTTTTTCTTTTTGGTTGAATGGGAACAACGTTCGCTGGAGACTCCGTGTCATCAGTCCAATCATCTGAATTGTCAGTTTCAGAAGAGTCATCCACTTGTTCATAGTTGGTGGGATGTATTTCAGGATCTAAGTTGATGGCAGGTTCATTAGTTTCTTCAATGGGGCCATTTGTGCATTGTTGGTGGAATGCATTTTAGGATGCAAGTTGATAACAGGTTCATTAGTTTCTTCGATTGCACCATTTTCTCCTATTTTCACTGTGATAATAGTGAACGGGCAATCCTCTTCATCCAGGACGATGACGTCAGGTCCTTCTTTAGTGTAAAAAAAGAAAAGACAGAAAAGAGACACATTTCAAGGGTGCTTTAATAAAACTTGGAGTGCAGCAAACTGTAAACATGGCCACATACATTGCTAGCAGATAACCTTTCAAAGGCTTGACAACTTGACAAAATGTTTTTACTAAACAAAAAATTGTTGGCAGATGATCTATCAGGCTGAGTCATGTACCTTTTCAAAACATAAAAGGTGATTGTGACCATTTCTGTTGCTAGTAACTTTTAATATATTTATAGTGTGTCCTCCTAATATGAACGTGTAATAATAGCAAATGTTAATGTGGCGATATTATCTTGTATTGTCCGATTAGTCAAAGTACTTGAAGCTAATGTTAAAAAAGTGGTTAAAAAAGTGGGGCATAACTTTTACTGGATAAATGATCACTGCACTGGATTACACAATTATTTATAAACATCTAAAGTGTCTTTGCATGTCAACATACAGTATTAAACACAGTATTAAACATGTCTTGTTTTGTTTTTCCTCTAAGTGAGTCTGTTCAGCACTTTGGTCAACAAATACGTGTATTGATTGATTAACAACACATTCAAGTAAATACATTTATTCTGCAACATTTAGAAAAACACGGTCATTTAGACAACATGAAAGTCTAATAGTAAAAAACAATTAAAACAAATCACAATAAAATGAGGGGTCTCCCATTAGTTTACTTGAATTTCTGAGTAGAGTGGACCATCACAACATGGCCGCAACAGTTGGACGCTAGATCCAAAGGATTACCATAGTAACGCCCTCTCTAGTGCAGCACAGCTTTAAGCATGTAGCATGTAGCTGGATATTATCATTTTACACGTAGCCCTAATGTATCGCTGTTGGTTTGCACAATAGCTATAGTTGATGAGCAGCTACATGTCATGCATTTAATGACAAGCGACAATATAAACTAGTTTGTGCCTGTGTTGGCTAACTGTGCATGCTAATATTTACCCATGCTGTTGCTTGCAGTACTTTCACGATCCGCGCTCTTCATATAAAGAAGGGTGGGATTCAAAGCAAGACCTTATGATCTAATATGTCCCCCTTTGCTTGGAAAATAGGAAAATTAGGAAAAGTAATGATTGGAGACCACATATTTCAGGTCTGGCTAGTACGTTTCGCTGCAGATAGCTACTGAGTTGACGGGGGTCCTGCATGGAGCCCTGAGAGAGCATCATAAAGGCATCTAAAAAATTGCCTAAAGGTTTGTACTTTTAATTATTATGCACACCACGAAACTCGCGTCATCGGTGTTGCGTTGCCATTTGCGTGACCTAACTTAAATCACAAACTATATTATATCTTATTATTATTATTATTATTATTATTATTGTTATTATTATTATTTGTTCCTCTATCAAGAACATACCTGGAGTTGTTGTGTATGTTCATAAATGCATGTCACATGTATGCAGAGGTGGGTAGAGTAAGTCCAAGTAAAAAGTAGTGACAAAAATAATGACTCAAGTAAAAGTAAAAAAAAAGAAAAAAGAAGTGCTTGGATAAAATGTGACTTGAGTACTGTGAGTAACTGAGTAACTGTGTAACTTTGAGCAAAAAAAAAGTCCGATTTATTTTTCAATGACGCTATAAATTGTGTGAAACAAATCATAAAATCATATGGAAATTGTGATATTTACAAAGAAAATTCCAAGAAAATGGCAGAATTTGTTTTCTTTATGGTGGAGGTTCAGCTGTTTCTTTGCTGTCCTCACTACCACTTGCGGGTATGTCAGACCTTTGGCTTTTCAATGACTTAATGAGACATTGAACAAGTGAAATAAAATAACTTTTGGTTTGTTTGTTTTTCTATCTTTTTTCTGTTAATGTTAAGAAGAAAACATGAACATAAATAGTTTTTAAAAAATTCAAGAAATAAAAGTGGAGCGTTCTCTCTCTGTAAAGCACCACAAGGGTTGAAGAGACTCACCTCAAAAAGACTTTCTGTCACTAATTTTTGCTATTGGCTTAATTTAACTAAAATATTCTGTTTTCACTCAAAATTACATCAACTTAAATGTCAGAGATATGGTCTCAAAATCATCTTGCAACCCTCATAAGAATTTGTGTCAATTTCTTCTGACATGGTGCAATTTTGTTGACTTTCCACTTTGGTAATGAGCAAATGACATATTTATATAATGTCATATTTCTCCTGTTAGATTAATTCCGGGGCTTCTTTATTGCCACCTGCAGACGTACAAAATAGACCATATTACAAAATAAAAACAAATGACAGGAGTGAGATAGTACAGTCAGGTGGGTGACATTTTAATCTTGAAGCCAAGGTCACTGTAACACCCAACAGTTAATGTTTAACAATGAATACATTAAAGCACATTAGAGCAACTCCACTCTCATTATGACCATGTTCTAGTAAATGTTACCTTAAATTCATCATTTAATAGTTTTGTTGTGGTTATTCAGTAAGTGGCCATAATTCCATAGTAAAATGCCGGCAACTCCCCAGTATCATAATAAATCTACTACTTTCAATTAACAGTTATAAACAGTTGAGTATAAAAAATGAATTATGCACAACAACACGACTGCAAACGCGTTTAGCTTTATGCTAATGATGCTAACAGGGCCTCAAATGTAAACACAGGAGGTCTTAAAAGCTGCCTGAACAAAAATAAAAAAATAAATAAAATAAAAAACATAAATAAAATCTTATTCAAGGGCAAGCTAAACTTTTTTTGTCAAGGATTTTAATAAGTATTTTCGAGATCATTTTTAACCAAACACCAACATATGTGATAACGGTTTTTTTTGTATCTGGGGGATCGTTACCATAGAAACAATTAAAAAAATGTTTAACGTTAATTCTTTACTCAGTGATATCTTATTTATCGGAGTTCTTCCACCGGGCACAGACGATCTTACGCATTTTGAGATAAATTGTGTGTTTTGTGCTTTGTTTTATTTTATTTGTGGCTCCACACGATGGCGATCAAGCACGATTACGCTAAATTTGTACCCGCCACAGTCAGATCCACCAAAGAAGAAAGCTAGCCACACGGAAGAGAACCTGCAGGCATGATGTTTTGTCACAGATGATGTTTTTGTCCTTTTTTTATATAGCAATCGCCGGAACGTAGAAGCGTAGGAGAACTGTCTTTGCACGGGGGAAGTCCCCGAAGACCAGTTCGTCTTGGTCGGTCAGTGAAAGAACAGAAGAGACTCGTGTCGGACCATGGGCGACAGTTTAGCCCAAAGGGAAGCGCCACCAGGCGCCCGTGGTCCCCAGCGGAGAGAGTCCTACGGTGGGGCTCAAAATCCTCAGAAAAGCGACGACGATGATGTGTCTTTCGTGAAATCTTACCGTGGAGCTCAGGAGAAGATGTCCGGAGAGAGTGCGAGGATTGCGGACAGGAGACTTTCATCGCCTCCTCAAGTTGTCCACCAGCGCCACATGCCCGTAGGAACCCAAAAATTTCACATTCCGAGGAAAACCAAAGAGAAGCTTGGTAAGCTGCAAAAACATCATAGTCACTACAGTATATGTGCTTCATGTAAGCTTCCTGTCGCCCCAACGTATTAATTTTGATGGGTTAAAGCTGGGGTACCGGACTTTTGTTGTTGTATCATCTGGAGTAAATTCATTATGGAACACAGAAGTAGAATGCAAATTAGTGAAGTTTATTTTGGGGGTGGTCCCTCTCTTCTTCACTCTACCACTCAAGACGTTTATGTAATTAATTTGCCTGAACAATTCGGATATGGAGAAGGCCATGAGACGGAGGGTAGATCGATACCATTTTGAGGGATTAAACCACATGGTGATTTTTGTGTAGATATATGACCCTGTGTTTGGAAAATGTGTGATGGCATTACATTCAAGGTAGTTTTTGGATATGGTGGATGATTTCAAATATCACAAGAAAAAGGGTTACGTGAACACTGACTTGGTGGCATTTTACAATAATGTCTATCTAATGCCCAAGATTTGCCATATTTGTTGCTTTATTAAAAAGGTATTAATGAAACAGAGTTTTCATAAAGAAAAAGGGTTCCAACCCGACATTATGTGCCTTTGGGAACAAGTAAGCGGTAAGGTCCATGCATACATTAAATCAATATTGTGGGAGCTAGGAGTTTGGGCCAAATCAAAACATTTCACAGTTTGAACAGGAGAAATCAGGTACAGCTTTAAATGATGGTCGAAGGAAATAAATAAATGGGTAACAGTGACACAATGGTACATGAGACCCCACACTTCTCAATTTGGGAACTTGACTGGACAAGGAATTTGTTTTATATTTGTTGATTTGCTTTCAGTAAGAAATATTAGAAGACAAGACTTAAACTAGGGAACAGGAATCTTCTGTAAGTTGATACTAACTTTGCCCATCACAGACTAAAAAGAGAAAAAGATGTTATGCACCAGCCGGGATGTATTTGTTCACATGTGAAGTGTAAAAATGCTTTGCTTGTTCACACAGATTCTGATTGAATAATTTATTTATTTGACCTTTATTTAACCAGGAAAGTCCCACTGAGATTAAGAATCTCTTTTTCAGGGGAGTCCTGGTCCCAGAGGGGGGTCTATTGTACATGTTTTAGTGGTACGAACACGAGCACTAACTGCTGCGCCACCGTGCCGCCCTAATAATAATCATTTTCTCTGTCAGGTAGATGCTACTACATAGTTCTGTTAAGTCCTCTTAACCGAGTGTATTTTCTCCAGTTCAGCTTTACCCAAATCCATAAGGTCACAGCCTATAGGCCCGTGTAATGCCTCATTTGAAAGCCAAGACCAACAAACTCATCTAAATGGAGCTTCATCCTCGCGTTGTCGTCACTTTTTTGGAAATTTATTCCATCGCTTTTTTTTGTTGGGCCTTCATCGCGTTTTTGTCACTTTTCTGTTGCTTGCGTTTTTGTCAAAAATGTTTCACTTTTTCATCGATTTTCATCACTTTTTTTGTCACACTATCGTCATTTTTCTGTTGCTCTTTTGTGGCTTTTTTGTTGTGTTTTCGTCACACATTTTTGTCACTTTTCCATCTCTTTTTCGTCATGTCAAAAAAGCGATGCATTTTGTCCCATTATTGTTGCTATTTTGACACTTTTTTTCAACAAGCTTTTAGATTTGGGTAGAGCCAAACTGGAGAAAATGTGCTCGGTTCAGATGGGGGTTAAGAGAGGTTAAAAGTATCTTCTCATCTTTAATTCTTCACTGGTGATTTCATGTCAGGTGATTGACTTGGCCATTGAATAACATTTCACTTCTTTACCGTAACAAGCTCTTTGGTAGTAGCTTTGGGTCATTGTCCACCCGCACTGTGAAGCGGCGTCCAAGCATGTGGCTGAATCTCAGCTCATAATATTGCCGAAACACTTCAGAATTCATCCTGCTGCTTTTGTCAACAGTCACATCATCAATAAATAAAAGGGAACCACCATGTTTCACTGATGAGGTGGTATGAATCATTCCTTTCCAGTTCCTTTCTTTCTCTGTACTTTTCACTTCCCATCACTCTGGTACATGTTAATCAGTCTCATCTGTCCTAGGATGTTGTTCCAGAACTGTAAAGGCTTTTTTTTAGATCTTTTTTTTGGCAAACTCTAATCAGCCTCTTGTTTTGAGGCTCACCAATGTTTACACCTTGTTGGTAATCATCTGTATTCTCTGTGGTTAAGTTTTCTCTTGATTGTTGACTTTGACACGCATACACCCACCTCCTGAGGGCTGTTTCATAAAGCTAGCTTACTCTATAAGCTAGGCTTATTTGGCCTAGTCTGGCTTATTGTGTTGTCTTTACAGTTTCATAAACCAGGCTCATTCTTACTATGGAAATGTAGTCAGAGAACTTAGCCTGGTCCGGACCAGGCTAAGAGGAGACTGTGCACAAACTTTGTTTCTTCTTCATGGAATCCAACACCAATGGGCATTGTATATGACACGAGGTCTCTGTGTAAGCTCTCAGTCGTACAGAATTTGTCCATCTTCAATGAAGGTAACTTGAGTCATCTTCTGTACTCAGTGGTTGAAGTCTCGAATGTTTCGCTTCGTCAGCGGACTAAAGTTCTGCTCAGACCGCAGCTTGGATAAATACCACGAGGAGGCGTTGGGGTTTATGAGTAGGACAGGACTGATCGATACTGGGGTGAGCAGGTCGTTAGAGACGCTCTACTTCAAAGGTGTTTACCCACAGGTGAGAGTAGCTGTGATTAGAGGGGAGGAGTCAGGCCAACCCCAACTCCTCCTGGTGATCTTTATCTAAGCTGCGGGTTGAGCAGAACTTTAGTCCGCTGATGAGAGGCGAAACTTTCGAGACTTCAACTACTGAGTACAGAGGATGACTCAAGTGCCTTCATTGAATATATGACACGAGCAGGGTATTAGCACCATCATCTGGCCAAAATGTATGTTGGTCGCAAAAATGTGAAAAAAAACAAACATGAATCACAAACACAAAATCAATTACTTTATGCAATAAATTATAAATATACACCAACATTGTCTTTGTCTCACATCTGTGAAATACAAAGTTGTGTGACATATTAATAACATTACGTGTCATCAAAAAGCTTGTCCTATAAAAGGAACCTTAGCCCACAGGACCCGCCCACATGACCTGTGTCAACAATGTTTTTTGTTTTTTTTTCTATCATGTGTTTAAATTCCTGAAAGAAAAAAAAAAGTGTTTAAATTCATAGGCGCCAATTTATGTTCTTCCCAGTGAGAGCCCAGTCCAAAAAAAAGGGAGCGAGGCTGGGATTGAACTCACAGTCTCGTGGTTGGGAGCCCGGCGCTCTACCTATGGAGCTAAGTGGAACAAAGCTGCTGGCCTGTGAAGTATGCTGCACGTTCATGCTCGGCCATGATTTCTCAATGAACTCTGATCGTTAGTGTGGTCTGCTGATGTGCGTGGCAAGTAATAATTAGTTGAACATTGACATTAGCCAAGCTCGGTGTCCCTTTGGTGAAACTCGGTAATCGCAACTTGTTGTGCCTAACTTAAGTCAGGATGGGGAGCCTAAGCCTAGCGTTACTGAGTTTGTGTACATTGAACATCTTGTAACAATGTAGTGTTTACGAAAAACGCGCACTTTATTACTTTGTCATTTTGGTCAAGAAGTGTCCGCTAAATGCAATGTAATTAAAACACACAAAGACGCATGTGAAGAAAGTTACTTTTGCCAGTACAACACTGTTTTCACCAGCTGGAGGCTTGTAGAGCTAAGTCCTGCACCCAGCCACAGCAGAGCGTCTCGTATCTTTCCAAAGACTTGTGGCTTTTAGACTCCAGCATCGTGTAGTAACTTACACCAAATACAAGGTAGTTTACTGTGTCCATGTATGTGCACGGAGGTAAATGGTCCAGGTCTCCGCTGCAGGGAGCTCGTGTGTTGATGTTTTGAATGTCCGCAAGCTTCTCCAAATACCGCTGTTTTACTCTTGGTATGAGCTTGTTCCTGTAAGGTCCCTTTTCTTTCGCCTTATCTCTTTGCATTGCTTTACTTTCTTCCTTTTCGTTGTCGTATTCGTAGATCCGTCTCTGTCTCGCCGAAAACGTAAATGCGCAAAATTTAAAGTGCTCTGGAATATGAGGAATGCGTGAAATTCTGGGGGTGTGCCCCTAATCGGGTTCCAACATGGCCGACAGGCTCAGATCCCCCCCCCCCCCCCCAAATCACCCCAACTCGGTACTAGGGATGGTCCGATATTAATTTTTTTTGCCGATATCCGATATTTGCCACGCTGCTGTGGCCGATATCCGATATTTATTTCGACATTAAAAATCAATAGAAAGGCTCACTCAAATGTTGTAAAGTTTGCAAATTGTCGTTCCATTATTGGAATGTCTTATGCTTATGCCTGGGACTCACCGTCTCACACACTATGATGAAACAAACAATCCTTTTTGGCTAAATATTTGGTTGGTTGGTTTGGTTTATTCGGTAGGGACAGTGCAAGTTAATGAACAAGCCACTCCGGATTGTAGCCTTGGGCTAATTTCCATCCGTCGTCCCCCAGGCGCACTCTCAAACACACTCTCATTCATCCTGGCCTATTGTACATGTTTTTAGTGGTAGGGGAAACCGGAGTACCCGGTAACTTATCATTACGTCTTACCTCCAGAGAATAAACCCCCCTGTAGCATCTGTTCTCCTCCAGGCCCTGGGGAGAATCTCAACCAACGCTCAAAACAAAATGCAAAATCTGATGTAACGTTTTAAGGAAAAAATCACTTGGTTTTCGATACCGATACCTGAACGATACTTTTTTCGACACCTGTGCTAAATTATTTTCCATATAGAACAATAAAACAAATTAATAATAATTTATTCCTTTTCTTTTGCATTTGTATAATTTCAGGTGAAACAACCAAGAAACTTCCTTTAATGACAAAAGGGCAGAAAAAAAAAACACTTGCCAAGTTTTTTTATTATTTCTTCTCTAATTTTTAAGCATTTTCTCAATTTTTTCCCCCAAACTTTCCATATTTTTTCTCCTAAATTTCCTCAAAATTTTCACTTTTTTTTTTCTTCCAATTTTGTGTGTGTTTTTTCACAAGATTTCCCCCATTTTTTATTTATTTATTTTTGTCCAATTTGTTTTTTATTTTCCCAGTTTTTTTCCAGGTTCTTCCCAACATTTTTCATTTTTTTTTTTTTTTTTAAATGTTCCCATTTGCTTTTTCAACTTGACATTCTTTTTTTTTTTGTCTTTTCCTTTTTTTTAATGAACAATGGCATTAAAACTTGAATATAAAGATTTTATAATTCTTTTCAGTACCTGCTTTCGCCAACTTTTATTTTTTCGATACCAGTAGAACCTAAACCTTTTTTGTTCTATACGAGACTGATATCGTTTAACGGTGCCCAGCTCACAGTGTTAGTCAGGAAACGGTTTTATCAGAATTAGCATTAACACTTGAGTGACATTATTAACTCTCAAACTGCTCTGTCCATCTCAGTTTGAGGGAGTCTAATTGTGTTTTTTGTGTGTGTTGTGCCAGCGCTGTTCCAGCCTCTGTCCAGTGAGTCCAGAGAGTACGAGGACATGCTCACCATCCTGACCTCTGGATACCTGGACCCCGCGTCGTCCGGCTGCTTCGTCTACAGCAATCCCCGCCTGGTGCACAGCGAGACCCCGGAGAAGGAGGTGCACACACAGGCCCAGTCTTTAACCTCTTAACCGAGCACATTTTCTCCAGTTCGACTTTAACCAAATCTAAAAAGCTTCTTGAAAAAAGCATCAAAATGGCGACAAAAACAAGACGTAAATGAGGATGAAAGTGCTGCAAAAAAATCAACAAAACGGACGACGGTGACGCAGCAAACAGGCGACAAAAAGTGATGAAAAAGCAACGAAAACATGACCAAAAAAAAAAAGTGACAACACGAGGAAAAATCTTAGCTCAGTTTTGTAGGCCTTAGCTTTCAAATGAGGCGTTACATAAGCTCCAGTCGAGAAGCTTTTAGATTTGGGTAAAACTTGTTTAGCCTGGATTTTGAATTCTCTCTGATTTAGGCTGTTATTATCTTGACATGTTGTGCTATTGTGTTTGATTATCTCGTTCTGCTCTTTGGAGCAGTGGCAAGGCAAGTTTATTTGTAGAGCACAATTCATACACAAGGCAATTCAAAGTGCTTCACAGTTGCAGAAAAATTACAAGAAACAGATCAAATCAATCAATAAAACATCAACATAAAGTTAATCAATGACAGTAAAAGGCAAGAGTGCAGATAAAATACTTTCAGTCATCATATGCACGGGTAAAAAGAGCTGTTTTTGGTTTTGAACATTGTCAGAGTTGAGGCCTGTCTCACATCCTCATGAAGACTGTTCCAGATTTGAGCTGCATGAAACTGAAACGCAGTGGTGGTGAATGCCCTGCTTTTAGATATACTTTACTTTAACCTGCCAGCACAATGCGATCTTCCATACATGTTATGTCGTTACACAGCAATATCAATATTCTATATGTATAAGCCACATGCCCATCTCGGGTCGCCCGTTGCATTATGGGTAATGGAATGTCTTTTGGCTGCCAAACAATAATGATAGTTAGCAACAAAGAAAGCTCTGATTTGGAGCGTTTTAACCGCTGGAAAGTTGATGATTTAAAGCGTTTTTGTCGTCGCCATGGAGCCTGTTACAATATTAGTTTATTTTTACAACCAGGGCTGCGTACGGAGATAGACAGAAACGAAACTGCCATTCATACGAAGAGATGCTTCAAAAGTGACGACCAGTCCTTGTTCATATAGTTGGAATAACTATGGAATAACTATGTGAGAAAAACATTTGTGACCCTTGAAGGCGACTGTTGGACAAAGTCCAGGGTCTGAAACTGTGGCCTCATGTCGCCGATATTCACAACATTTAAACTGAAATGAGAAATAAAAACATAGAATCTCTTTTTTTGTCAATAAGGAGGTGGACAGTAGACGAAATCTTTTTCTTAATTGTGACCAGAGAGATCCACATACACACATAGGCTCTGCATCTAAATGTACTTTATTTTTATTTTTTTACGAGTGATCTGATGGAACAACAGAGCTAATCGGTCGCTAATTTGACAGACGGAAATGTACCCACTATATTTAACATCAACACCGTTTTTGAACTTTTCCCTGTGATTACAAGACGAATGTAATTAAAAAGTGAGGGTGTCTGTGTCGGGCTGATCCCAGGTCCTGTCGTTCCCCTGTCCGCGATGGTCCGCTCCTGCCTACGGAGCCGCCGCCCTGACTTTTCCCTTTCAAGATATTGACAACTTAAATATTTGCAAGAAATGTCACTTGAGACTTATAGTCTGTAAACCAATGCCCGTAAGCCTTATAGTTCACGGTTATGGCTCAATATACTTCAGTGTTCACGCTCCGCTACCTGAACTCACACATTTCAATGGGGGTGTGGTTTGTTTGGGCCGAAATTAGGAGCTGATTGACTCACGCATGTGCAGTCGAGATGGGCATTCAGCTTATTGTTTGATGCACCTTTTTGTCTTGGGCTGCTTTCACTCTTGTACTGTATGGTTCAGACTTCTGGACTTTCCGTTTGGTTTGGTCTAGTCCCACGTAGGGCTGGGTACCGTTACTTCTTTAGCAGTACTTTAACAATACTTGGTTTACGAAAAGCATTTGTCATCTAGAACCGTAAAACAAGCTTTCAATCTGAAAGCTTCTTGAAAAAAAGCGACAAAAACGAGTAAACGAGGAGGAAAAGCCAACAAAAAAGTGACACAAAAAAGCCACAAAAGAGCGACAAAAAAATAACAAAGAAGCAACAAAGGGCAACAAAAACGTGTCGGAAAAGCAACAACACAATAAAGAAACAACAAAACATGACAAAAACGCAACAACAAAATTACGAGAACATGGCGAGAAAAAGAGAGACAAACGCTTCAAAAATGTGACAAAAACACGGCGACAACGCAACTAAAAAAAGTCAGTTTTGCAGGTCTTAGCTTTCAAATGAGGCGTTACACTGGCCTGTCGGCTGTAAGCTCCAGTCGAGAAGCTTTTAGATTTGGGTAAAGCCGGACTGGAGAAATTGCACTCGGTAAGAGGATAATATGAAAGTATAAATTACAACTGTTTGATCAAACTCAGGAATAGAAGTGGCACACAAACACCCAGAGAGGTTTAATAAAAACAGTAAAGCCACAGATTGTGCTGCCAAAGACCATACAGCTCCAGTTTGTACTTGGCTATTTAAAGTGAACCCCAAACAACCTTTTACAAGTTAACAGTGCTCTTATATAACATTAGTGTCCCTGTCATGCCGATGGTAGAGGCAGCTCCGGAAGATCCAAAAGTCCAGACTGAAAGGACATGACGTGAGTCCAAAAGTTTAATGAAACCACATTAATAGAACACTTTGTGAAGTTCAAAGTCTGGGCCCAGATGCTGAAAACGCCCCTAATCTTGTGAAATATAATCGCAAGGCTGACTTTTACTTGGGCTGGACGATATGGCAAATAAATGAATCACGATTTTTGTTTCTCATATTGATCAATCTCGAGTCGATTTCATTTTATTTTTTTCATAATAAAAATAAATACATGTAGCTGAATCGTGAACTTGGACACATCTTTTATACAAACCTCAGCTTAAACAAAAAGAAATGCCTCCAGTGTCATTTAACACACACACATTTTCCATTGTTCACCCAAACTCCAAAACTAGGTGCAGTTTCTGCCAAAAAAGGTGACCTCGAGTGCCATTTTATGCTGCAAAGGCCTGACCAAAATGGAGAGAAATGTGAAATATAATGTTATTCTATTTACAGTATATATAGCGACATTATCCCATTCACGTAAGCTGGACACTCCTCTAAAGACAGACTGAGAATAAGCTTTATCGCCGTTATTAATAAACCTCTTATATCCATCTTTAACAGAGTGTATTCTCTCCAGTTCAGCATTACATTTCTAAAAGCTTCTTGACTGGAGAGCCTCGTTTGAAACCTACAAATAGGCCTGTCACGATAACAAATTTGAAGTTCGATATATTGAGGCAGGAAAGTATCGCGATAAACGATATTATTGACTCTAATGATACTGTCAACTCTCAGGCATAAATCATCATATCCTAAAATACCACACAAGCTGCAGTAAACATGAAATATATTGAAACTCGATTTGCTTCAGTGCCTCATTTGAAAGCAAAGAACTTGTAGTTTCTGAAAACATGTGTACGATCTACATGAGTAAAACTTACATGTGGTGGATGGCAGTTAAGTGGTTTAATATAATGATAAATGTGTTCGACAAAGGGGGTAACGATGATAGTAAGAAGCATGTGAATGAAAATGTTATGAATACAATAAAATAAATGAAAAAGGAGAAAATACAATCTGGAATCAGTGGAACTTGCAAACCGAAAGCGACTGCAGGCATTGCGCTTAGATGAAAAGAGTCCAGTGCGCGGTCGCTGTGGCATTTGAATTATGTAAATACGCGTTCAACAGTGAATGTAAGACGAAACTGCTGTTGTTTCAGTACGTGGAGAAGCGGAAAGAACTGAAGGCCGATGGGAGAACAGAGAAGGAGCTGGAGGAGAGCTACTGCTTCATGTCTGTGGACTCCTACAGGGTAAAGATTCACAAAATACTGATGGGATTTAAAGCTGTACTGCCACCCAATAAAGAGGATACAAGATTACAAGATATTTCATTTGTGTGTCTGAGTATTAAGAGGAATTAGAGAGACATTAAACAGCGCTGCCATGTTGGTTAGTGACAGACCTATGAAGAGTAGGTCTGTGACCTTCCTCCCTCCACAGCTGTGTATAATAGAGTGTGTGTGTGTGTATTTGAAGGCTGAGGCTTGTGTGTTTTGTAGCTCCAGACTCTGTGTGAGAAAGGCCTGTTCATCGGACAGAGCAGGCTCACGGTCCTCGGAAACCCACAGAAAGGTACGAGCTTCCAGAACTTATGTTATCTTTACTAATGACTAGGGCTGGGTAACGTTAAACGATACCAGTCTGGTATTGGAAAATAAAAAGGTTTAGGTTCTACTGGTATTGAAAAAATAAAAGTATCAAAAGCAGGTACCGAAAATAAATCTTTATATTGAATATATATTTTGATATTGAAGGAGAAGAGGCTGAGTGCTCACTGGATCGCCACAGTAGCAAAGTAAATGCTAGTGGGATAGGAAGGAAACACTACGAATCAGGTGCTCTTCAGGCTCGTGGCCCAGGTAACTTGTAGAGGAGAAAGAGGGGAGCCGAGGCACTCTGGATAAGCAAAAAAGCTATTTTATTTCACCTAGGGGTACGACTCGTGGTCCTCATCAGGGTTAGTCTAATGACTTACCCTGATGAAAACCACAAGTCGAAATGTGTAGGTGACGCTACAATAAAATAGCCTTTTTGCTTATTCAGAGTGACTCGGCTCCCCATCTTTCCCCTATACATATTTTGATATTGTTGGTCATTAACAGAAAAAAAAGTGAAACTCAAATAGATTTTTTTTGGAAAAAACAAGTGGAGGAATTGGGGTAAATTGGGGGGGGGGGGAGATTTGGAAAAAAATTGGAAACAATATGGAAAATTTTGGGGAAAAATTGGTTAAAAATGGTGGGAAAAAATAAGAAAAGTGTTTTTTCCCCGCACTTTTGTAGTTAAAGGAAGTTTCTTGGTTGTTTCACCTCAAACAAATGATACAAAAGTAAAAGAAATTAAATTGAAGGAAAACAAATACATTGTTTTATGGCTCTATGACAAATAATTTAGCATAGGTATCGAAAAAAGTATCGTTCAGGTATCTGTATCGAAAACCAAGTATCATTAAAGTACTGGTATTGAAAAAATAAATAAAATTTAAGGGTACCCAGCCCTACTAACAACGAGAATAAGAAGTCCTTCATTTCCACTTATTGGTGCGTTTGTGTTTTCCTCAGGTGTTTACTTGTCCAGGTGCTCAGACCTTCTGCAGATGAACCCGTTGACGCCAGGAGCCGCCGGGGAAATCATCATCTTCAAAGTCATCAAGGTAAAGTCACAATAACACAATGCCATTAGAGAGGCAGAGTTTGTTAAATAGGCACAGAGTGAACCAGTCAGTGGCATTGCACGGTGACGAGCGCGGGCTTGTTGATGATATTGCCATGCCAAACAATGAAGGCTGCCAAACAATGAAGGCTGCTAAAACAAAGCACTTCAGAGACATTCAACTACAGTAACTTATTACACTCGCTGCTGTCTTGTAGGGACGTCACGGTTACCGGTGTAGCGGTAAACTCCGGTAAAAAAAACTATATTATCTCGGTGGATTACCGGTCGCCGTCTCATCTGCAGAAGGCGACTCTGTAGCTCCAAAACAAAACTTTCTCGAAGCTGGACTCATGTCCGAGACGACAGCGCTCAGGACGTCTATCAGCCTTCAAACAGGACCAAGTCTGAAGTCTGGGCATATTTTGGGTATTTTAAGAAAGCCCAAGGACAGTTGATGGAAGACAGTTATCCTGTTTGCGGAACGTGCAGGAAAAAAAGTGTCTCTAAAGGCAGCGATACTTCGAACCTCATGACTCACCTGTGGAACCGTCACCACAACTCTATAGCCAATGCAAGTAAGTTAACGTTAGCGTTTTAGCAGAAATGCATGATGTGGGGACTTTGAGTTGAGGGAGAAGGTAACGAGTCGCCCCATAGTGCTGCTGCAGCGCCACCGCCAGCATATAAGCCATGTCCGGATACCTCTGTATTGAAATAGCACAATGCGTTACACGGCTCCTAGAGGGCAGATTAAAGTCGGTCGCCAATATAACAGATTCACTCTCGCTGCATTATTATGAATTTAACAATGATTACTGTCTGATGGCATTTTCCCAAATCTGCAGAGCGAAAGCAAACTGGAAGGACACAAACTGAGAACAATATTCCTGATATAGAGGGTTTATCTAGTTAAAAATATTCTAACACGGTTCTAGCGCTATAAATAGTACATGTAATACCTTTACTTTGATGTGAAAACTTGCACTTTTGATATGGCTTTGTCTGTATTTTTTAAATATAACAAACACTGTTACACTTTTTGGAACTATTTCAGTTTGTGTAGGAATATCAATGCTTTCTGAACTTATTAACACACATTAAATAAAATACCGCGATAATACTGAAAACCGTGATAATTTTGGTCACAATAACCGTGAGGTAAAATTTTCATACAGTGACATCCTTACTGTCTTCCTCTCGTTCCACCTCTTTATCCTCCTTTTCTTTTGTTTTTACTGCCAGAAGCGGAACGTCTTCACATTTTGTTGGAGCTGTGTCTGTTTCCCTTTCTCTTTCTCTTTCTCTCTTTTTCTTTCTCTCTCTCTCTCTTTTTTCTCTTTTTCCTGAGAAGCAGGTGAGGGAGGGGCTGGGCTCATGGGGCCTTTTCAGGGAGTATGCGACGGCCAATTGTCGTTGCACCTTGTCACTGCTACTGCAGTGACTGTATTCTCTTGGTCGTTTCTGTCAAAATCTGTTGGCTCTCTGGGGGCCCCTGGCAGCTGCCTGCTTTGCCTAATGGCAAGCTAAGCCTCTGTCCACAAGCATCGCACTGCATTTTCCATACTAACTCATACATGTCAAACTCAGGCCTGCGGATGATTTTTGTTGTCCCGCGACAATGATTTCTAACTTATATTATAACCGGCCCGCCAATGAATTGTATTAAAGACGTTAGAACTACATTTCCCATAAGCCCCGGCGCAGATGACGCGGCCCCTTTCCCTGCGCTGTAGTGATGCTAATGCTGACAGGAAGGAGAAGACGAGGCTTTTTACGGGGGTTTTCTGTTCGTTAAACGAACGATGCTTCTGAAACAGGTGGGAAAGACCGAAGACGAGGAGGGAAACTTTCTTTGTTTAGCTGATCATGTGCCGGTAAAGTCTAATATCATGTGGTGATATGAGAACCTGACGATAAGTAACCAATATTGTTTTAAATGTTTCTCAGGGTAAGGTCAAGAGCATCTATGAAAACATGAAGAATCTTCTTGATCCCACGCCTCGTTTTGACTCCCATCTGTCCAAGAACATCAGCAAAGTCACGTCCGTCATGTCGTACCGAGCCTTCGAGCTCACGCAGGTGGGGCCTTTTCCTCTCTGCGTTCACATCAGATTCAAACTCAAGTCTCCCAATATTGATGGTTTACTTCAATGTTTGTGTGTCCCAGCATTACTTTTACGAGTACTCCTTCGACGAGCTGCGGCAGCGTCCGCGGCAGGTCTGTCCGTACGCTGTGGTCTCCTTCCAGTTCAAAGGCAAAGACACTCCGCTCGTCAGCAAGCCCATGGCGCCTCTCAGGTACAGGCGCTCACACAGCAACTGCATTTTACTTGGACGTCATCGAAAGCAGAGCAATGATCCAAGTCTAATGTTGCAAATGTTTGTTTGACAGGTCGAACAGTCAGTCGTTGGAGAAGAGCCAAGGTAAGCAGCACAAGGGCCGGGTTTCAAGGGTGTAGCGACCTCGACAGAACGATCACGATACATCAGGACTGCAAATTACGCTACTCCACAGTTAATGATCAATGCAGTGTTCTGCTGAAAAAGAGTGTAAGATAATATAGACAGTAACTACAGCTAAAAACTCCATAATCACAAAACTGGCTTAATATCTGGTTAAAGGGATATTTCAGGATTTTTGACATTGAGCCTCATTTCCTAGTTATCCAGAGTGTTGTTGATGTCTGGAGATATTTTTTTCTTAAATTCATGCAGTTCTTATATTTGAAGAGTCTAGTGGCGCTAGGCTAGGGCAAGGCTAAAGCATGTCTATGGTATCAGTTAGCCTGCATTAAAAACAGTCTGACCCACTCCACAGTGCACCTGAGGTAAATCACTTATAACACCAGACTAACCATATAAATGTCTGTTAATAGAATCATTTGAAATATAATTGACCTTGTATCACATGAATTACCGCATTTTGAGGAACTATTTTCTTGCAGATCACTCCACCGCTGCGTTAGCTTACAGCCACGAAGCTGATGCTGCTCAAATATAAGTTATTTTAAATTATTCTATTAACACAGACATTTATATGGTTAGTCTGGTGTTATAAGTGATTTACCTCAGGTGCACTGTGGAGTGGGTCAGACTGTTTTTAATGCAGGCTAACTGATACCATAGAAATGCTTTAGCCTTGCCCTAGCCTAGCGCCACTAGACTCTTCAAATATAAGAACTGCATGAATTTAAGAAAAAAATATCTCCAGACATCAACAACACTCTGGATAACTAGGAAATGAGGCCCTATGTCAAAAATCCCGAAATATCCCTTTAACCTCTTAACCCCCACCTGAACCAAGCACATTTTCTCCAGTTTGGCTTTACCCAAATCTAAAAGCTTTTCGGTAAAGATTGTCGAAAATGAGACGAAAACGAGGACAAAAGAGCGACAGAAACGTGATGGAAATGTGGTATAAATGTGACAAAAATCCAACAAAAAAGCGATTCAGATGAGGCGTTACACTGGCCTATAGGCTGTAACATTTTAGATTTGGGTAAAGCTGAGCTGGGGGAAAAAGTGCTCCGTTCAGGTGGTGGTTAAGAGGTTAATAACTCTCTATAAACCGGGCCTATTCAAGTGTGACACAAAAGATCACAAAATGTATATCTTCTCTGTTTTCACCTTATCAAAAACATGGTGGGGTTATTTAGTCTTGTATTTAGTGTTGTTGCTAGGACGTAGAGCCACAACATTAAAATGAAAAATCTAATCTCCAACGAACAATGAGGTTAAACATTATTTGCCTGTCGAGTTATAAATAAGACCCTGCCCTCCATTGTCATATTTTAAAGGGTGTGTATTATGCAAAATCGACTCGACATGTTGCAATGTTGTTCTCTCATCAAAAACATACCTGGAGTTGTCACGCATCTTTGAGTAATCTTTGAATCTTCTTCATTGGCTATTTGTAGCATCTTTTAGAAGTTTAAACGAGTGAGACAGCGTGTGGGAGCGTTTTTATTTAATCCTCTCATTGTGAAGTAAAAACACTCGCCATAGTTTCATTACAGCCACACGAGCCGAGTACATTAGGTTATTTTCTATCTCTTTTTTTTTTTTTTCTCTTTTTGTAAGGAAAGAGGGGGGGTTAGGATAGATACACACAGCATTTCTGGAATCGCCCACATATGGTCATGTTTTGAAGCAGTTAAGGGGGGAAACAAAGAAGAGAAAAATCTTAACTTTCTCCAGTTATTCAAAAACTACTTTAACAAATGCAGAATTATTGATATAGTTTTCTACCCAATAAAGATACAAAGACATGGAGAGGAGCAAAGTGGTTGACAGCCCATAATTACTAGGGCTGGGACAAAATTTTGCAATACTTTTTGTTTCAATACCAAGTATCGCAATTCTTTAAATTCTTGTGGTTTGGAGGCATTTTTATCATGCACTCCTTTCTTTTCCGGTAACAGTTACACAGCACTTTGTTACATTTTGTGTTAAATTGTGTTTCCCAAAACACAATTCCCCCTCGGTGAGGTATAAACTTAACCAAGTGCATTTTCTCCAGTTTAGCTTTACCCAAACTCATCGAAAAGGATCATTTTCCTCACGTTGTTGCCGCATTGTCGTCATTTTTTTAACTACTTTTATATATTGCTTTTTTAATGCGTTTTTGTCACATTTTTGCCACATTTTTATGGCTTTTTGTTCCTTTTTTTTGTTCCTTTTTTGTTGCTCATTTGGGGCTTTTTTGTTGCGTTTTCATCCTCGTTTTGTCTCATTTTTATCCTCGTTTTATGTCTCATTTTTGTCGATATTTTGACACTTTTTTCAACATTTGGTTTAAAGTCAAACTGGACAAAATGTGCTCGGTTCAGGTGGGGGGTTAAAACGTTTTTAACATTACGTTATAAAGCATTTATAGAGTTCGGGAAATTCCACAGTTACCATGGAGATCTGCCATCTTTGCAGCTGTTAGTATACATTTCCATTGACTAACATTAGCTAAAAACAGTATAAAAAGTGGAGAAAAAAGCCGTGGAACAGCGTCGTTGGCTAAGCTGCTGAGTTACTGCTGGTAAATACATCCAACTCACTGTGGCGTCCAAGTGTTTTAATGTGAACAATAACTCCAGTATTTTAACTTTTGCAATTGCTGCTAATCCCATAATGCTTAGCGATATGACATCACATTCCCGAACTCTATACAAAGTGATGACAATGATGACTTTTGCGTCCTAGAGTTCACCGTTTGGAGCGGGGACATGGTCATAGACGACAGAGTGCTCTTCCAGGTTTCACTGAGGTCTTCGTCTCCTCCGTTCCTGCCTCTGAAACTGTGAGTACAAACCACCACTAAAGAAAAGCAAAATGCGCTTGGTTCAGGTGGGGGTTAAGAGGTTAATATAGTTGAAGGAAACGTTGGAAAGTGTGAGCAGTTATCAAGTTGAACATATAAAACATTTCTTGTGGATTATACCAGGCCTGAAAAGCTGGATATAAAGTGTGTGATGAGATGGAGCCAGGCGACGAGGAGACTGCCCCAGAGTCTATTTTCCTACGACCTTTACAACAACAGCAGTAAAGAAGGTCAGTGCTCACTGTCTTATCTATTCGAAGAGTCCGTTATCACATTCTTGGATTGAAAACATCATGATCATCCTCCTCCCTCCTCTGTCGCTCCAGTGGAGAAGGACGGGTTTCACTGCAGTCTTCTGGAGGTGGTGGACAGGAGTCGCTCCATGCTGAGTGTGACCAAACTGCTGCAGGAGCTGGAGAGCAAAGCTGTGGTCAGTGACCTGTCTGTAGCCTGGCTTTCTGACAGTTTTATATGTGACAAATTAGAATAAATCTGATTTGTTTTAGGTTATGGTAGCACCACTGACAGAGAAGGGCTTCCTGTTCCTGCTCTCCAGTGTTCAGATGGCCTCAACTCACGGTATGTGTTAGGGCTGCACGTTTTCAAGTTTTTCATTAACAGTTAACCGAGGACCTTAGTGGTTAATACTCGGTTAACCATTAGTGTGCGCACTAAAGAACCCCCCCCCATTCATTCATGCGTACAACAACAACATTTATTTCCACCACTTTTTAACAATGGCGAGAAAGGGGAGTTTTGTGCCTTTAGCTTACCTAGCTACCTCTCAAGTGATGCCCGGGTGTCGGCTGCTGAGATGGTACAATACTTGCAATTTTGATCCGTCATTCTTGGTTGTAAAGTGCTCCCACGCTGTGCTTTGTTTGGCCTGCTTCATATTGAAAACTACCTAGCCATGCGCGATGACTTAGCCTGGCCTTTGCCATTTGTAAACTCCGGTCAATTATCTTTTCCCTACATGTACGTCTGGGTCTGATCTCAGTGGCCGCGTTACATCGGTTGAATTTCAACCTACCATTCAGCGAGCGGGGGAGGCGGGTGCTGTAGGTGACGTCAAGCATTTGCACCGGATTTGCTGGTTGTAGTTTGAAAACGGATCCAATCGTTTCAAAGGAGTTCATCCCTCCCAACTGAAAATGGAGCTCAATTGTGAAGTTCCAGACCCTCTGTACGAAATGAGTACGAGGGTATGGTAAGACCAGGCTAGCGATGATAACTTCCGATGATAACTTCTCGTGGGCAAATGTCTGTGAGCACACTGGCGGTCTCTGGTGGTGCAAAAATATATTGCAAGTATTTTCAATGGCACGGCAAATTACAGACACCTGTTAACTGAGCAAAATGCTTTTACTCGGTTACGCAATTTTTAGCGGTTAGCTGGTTAATCGGTTAACCATGGACACCCGTAGTACGTGTATCAACATAACTAACTTTTGGCGTTCTTTACAGTTTCTAAAGAGGCTTTGTTTTGTTTCAGAGCGAGGTGAGAACTGGAGGAGGAGTCTGCATGCTCTGTTTGTGTTTCCGGAGAGCAGATGCACCAAACCCAGTGAGTCACGCACTCGATGTTCAGATTCAGCCCTGGTTTTGTCGATGTTTATTTACTTTCTAACCCTAATTGGTATGTCTTTCTCTGTCTTCTCTTGCTCCTCGCAGTTCCTCAGTCAGTTTGCCCTGAGCCCTCTCCAGACTCAGTCTCTGCTGACAAGGTGATGCCTGGTTTGAACCACTTTGTTCCAGCTCTTCATTTCGCGCTTGGAAAAGCCAGGACCAACCCGCCTCCGGATCTGTCGACGGGGGTGGAGCAGCACGCGAGAGAGTACATCAACGGCATCAAGGAGGGAGTGGTAAGAGAATAAAGCAAAAGGGTTTGGAGGTTTTCAGATTGGGTAGCACCTAATTTACAGCATAGTAATTGCAAGGTTATAGGATGGGAATGGTACCAAAAGGTTTAACAACATGGTAATTAGTGATTTCATGGAAACAGGGGACACGTATCATTAATCAGTACATGGTTATGTGATTAGACCCTTGTCATAACACCAGCCCTGACCTTAAAGGCACGATACCTGATTTTTTTTCAAGTAGTGGAACTAAGTTTATTTTGTAAAACTCTGACATTTGGGCTAGTTTTCTGGCATTTCTGTGAAAGTGACGCTGCTGGGCCTATAAATGTGTCCCTGTGATAAATTGTGATGCTACAAATGTTAGTCGTGTCCAAACTCGTTCCTAACATTTTAATTTAGTGACTTCCTCCTTCATTATTTGTAATAAAAACAATATCAGGTATCGGGCATTTGACTTGGTACGACTGTAAATTACCAGAAAGCATTTAGTATTTTCTTGGTTTTATAAGTCCATTCCGTCAGGCTTACGTCATTATAGGTACAGTATAATGTCATCCTGTTACCAAGTTGTTACAGTGCTGTAATGTAAACGTTCTAACAAGGTCCTTCACCCAGGCATGTAAAGATGAACTATTTTAAATGTCATGGTGTCATGATTATACATTTTCTTTCCAGTTCCTAGTGAATGTTCAGTAGTAGTACCGTATTTCCGGACTCTAAGTCACACCAGCCAAAAATGCATAAAGAAGAAGAAAAAAAACATGTACGTGTCGCTCTGGAGTATAAGTCGCACCAGCCTTGGCAACTGCCTGGGCTCGGAGGTGTAACTGCACCGTGGACAAGCCTCTCCCACAGCCTTTTGTTCAAGCACCCATTTGTGAACTCGCTCCACTAGCTGTGGCCATCTAGCTTTTAGCCCGCTATTAGATTTTCTTCATTGCAGTAAGAGTAACCTACGCTTTTCACCAGTCCCCCACAAGTTTCTGGCTCACTCCAAACTTTACAGTATTTAAATGTTCAGTAAGTGAAAATAACAAACGTGAAATTATATATTTTGATATATAAGTCGCACCCAAGTATAAGTCGCACCCCCAGCCAAACTATGAAAAAAAGTGCGACTTATAGTCCGGAAAATATGGTAGTTCATTTGAGCAATTGCAAGCCATGGACAACAGTTGTTGCCATTGGCTTGAAAAAGAATACAAACACAATGATGCCCGAAAGGAGTAGGCTGAATCAAACAATGCTTATTTATGCCTAATTTTATGTTCAAACTTTTAACCGTCTTTATGGTGAATGTTTATTTTCCCCTTTTCCCTTTAAAAAAACAAAACCTAAATTTACTGAACAGTTTCAGACTTGTTGTCTTAGCATGATCATCTTTTGCTACTTGTTTCTTATCCCTACGTTTAAATGTTGTTTTTGAGACGCATTAAACAGGGGGACATTTGAGTTGAGTTGACAGATATTTTACTCTCATTAACAATAATAATAATGCATCGGTTTTATATAGCGCTTTTCTGGACACTCAAAGATGCTTTACATTGCACCAAGAATTCACTCCATACTTGGTGGTGGTAAGCTACTATTGTAGACTAACTATTGCGAGGCGACCAGTCTGCGCCATCGGCCCCTCCGACCACCACCAACCACTCACTACATTCGCCAGGCTTCCTGGTGTTACCAAACGATCTCCCATCCAAGTACCGACCAGGCCTTTCCCTGCTTAGCTTCCAAGGTCTGACGGGATTGGGCAGAGCAAAGGCGGTCTGGCCACATACTGCCTTTGCGCTGCCCATCTAATATCTATCATTACAACCACGATAGATTAGAGTGTGAAAATATACACTATATTTACACAATCACTTAGGGCGCATCTCATGTAAAATCATCTTTGAGCTTTTAACCATGTTTTTAAATTGTTCCCCTGTCAAAAACATATATGGAGAAGTATTTTGCTTAATACATGTAGCTTTGTGTAATCCAATTGCTCACTAACTCATTGATCATGTTAGCATGCCGTTGGCTAAGAATGGTGGCTGTGCATTATTATTTTATCATGAGTAATGATTAAACGAGGGCGCTCCAAGCAACATAACATACAAAATGCTTAAAAGAGCAGCCCTTTCTTACCCCCACACACACACACACATTTGATCCACTTGTGAAAACCACTTTGAAGTCTCCCTACTTTATTTTTCCCCAGTTGCGTCCGTACCCGATGGGGAAGTACGAGCCCGAGCTGGAGCAGGCCGGGAGACAGTATCCGGTGCCTAAGCTCCACAGACTGGGCCTGGACACCTGTCTGAGGCCGTACCTCTGTGCACCGGCCCCGCACCTGCTGCAACTGTCCCGGGTCAGAGCCTTGGTGCAGTCGCTCTGTGAGAGACTGAACCAGGCCAGACCCAGCCAGAGACAGGAGCCTCAGAGGATGCACTTGCAGGCGGATCAGAAGGTAAAAGAGCCCGTGTGTGCTCTGTGTGTGTGCTTTCAGTACAAGGGATAATGCAGTGTGAGTGGTGAGGTTTTTAACAATAAACTTTGAGACCAAAACACTTAACAGACCAATGCACATGGCTGAACCGAGGCTCTTCTCCTGCTGTAAATAGTGCATACATGACATACAGTCAACGGCCCCTCTTTAACTTTTCAACTTTTGCCATACTATGGACCATAAGCATAAATATATTTAAGTGAAATTTTATGTGAAAGACACTAAGTGACATACAATCGCGAAGTGAAATGAAATTGATACATGATTTTGAATATTTTTATAAATAAAAAACTGAAAAGTGGGATGTGCATAAGTACCGGCCCCCCTTTCCTTTTAGTGCAAACAATTGCCTTCAGAAGTTGCCTGATGATTTCTGAATGATCACATGTTGACCCAATGTCTAAATAGAGTCTACCTGTGTGTAATCTAATCTCACTTCAAATACAGCTGCTCTGTGATGGTCTCAGAGGTCTGTTAAGAGACTATTGGGAGCAGACAGCATCATGAAGTCCAATAACACACCAGACAGGTCCGAGATAAAGTTATTGAGAAGTATAAAGCTGGGTTAGGTTATAAAAACATTTCCAAAGCTTTGAACATCTCTCAAAGTACAGTTAAATACATCATCCAGGAATGGAAAGAGTATGACATCACTGCAAACCTACCAAGACTCGGCCATCCTCCTAAACTTATTGACCGAACAAGGACCGCACTGACCAGAGCTGTTACCAAGAAGCCTATGATGACCCTGGATGAACTGCAGAGAGCTACAGCTCAGGTGGGGGAAACTGTACACAACTATTAGTCGTACACTGCACAAATCTGGCCTTATGGCAGACTGGCAAGATCAAGCGATTTTTGAAAGAAAACCATAAGAAGTCCCGTTTTCTGTTTGCTAGAAGCCACCACGTGGCCTCCATGTGGCTTCTAGCAAACAGAAAACGCGACTTCTTATGGTTTTCTTTTAAAAATGCCACTCTTTATGTTTATGGTCCATAGCATGGCAAAATGTCGAAAAGTTAAAGGGGGGCCGATACTTATGCCACCCACTGTACATTTAGCATATGCCTGTGTTTGCTGCAAGGGAGGCAGGAGGGGGTGAGAAAAGCGGGGGATAACGAATTTGCGCTGATGTTTTTACTACACATATCTGATCGAGTGCGTACCTTGACCGTACAGATAAAAGTGAAGCGCAGGCACGTGGTGGAGATCAAAGGGGTTTTACAAGGACTGAACTTTCAATCGGGACTTTAGCTCGGATAATGTGGGAATTCTAAATCAACTGTGAAAATGCTTAAATAACATGATATCGTTGCATTTTTGTTGAATAAAGAATCGGTGAACTATTAGCTACCCAATATGTTTTTGAACCATAAAACATGCATTTGAGTGATGTCGCACATGGAATGAGTCTGTTATTCCATTTCCAAACACTCAACACAAAAACGATTTCTTTGAGACTTTACATCTCTGCTGTTATCGATATCTCAGTATACAAGTATCAAATCAAATTTTTATGCTTCAGTTTATATCTGTTTGTAAAGAAGCAGCCTTCAGTTGTGTTTATTCCCATTAATTCCCATTAATTTCCACAAATTTCCATGAAAATCTTGTAGCTCCAGCTCCTCAGAGATGGTCAGCTCTTCAGCTTACATTTCTCCATCTCTCCCTTGGTCTCCCGAGCAGTTGCCCCTCACTTACACCGCAGCAACAAAGAGGTTTTATATACATTGTGTGGTTTATGTGTTAAATGTGAGACGTGTTGTTGGTGTCTGTTACTAACCATGTGCCTGTCAGGATAACTCTGCTGCCTCTAGAGACAAAAGAGAGCGGTAAAAGGGCGAGATCAGGGCTAAACCAGGGATAATAATGAAACATTCTTCCCGAAACTGGTTTTTGATGGTCCCTAAACGCACGCTCTTGTGACTTAGATGCAGCAGCTGATAGACTTGGTTCTTTCGTGTAAGAGAAATGCAGAGATGGAGGTGGAGAGCGAGCTGAGGAGCGGCGCGAAGAGGAAGAGGCTGGAGCAGGAGACGGCGCAGAGGGCCATAAAGCATCTGAAGGCAGCGCAAGAACTGCAACGCCTGAACGAACAGCAACAGGACGCTACCGGTGAGGACGGTTCGGTATTACCCTATTGTCTCCTGTGTCGAAATGTGATGTTTCGTGTTGAATATTTCTGTAGATGTGTTAAAAGTGCATGTGAATCACTACAGCTAAATGTTTGATGTTTTAGTGTTTCTGTGGCAGCCAAATAATTCCACTTATTTTTATTTATTCACAATCTATGTTTATTTTGCATATAAACATAGATTGTTTATATGCAAAATTATGCTTTTCGGTAGAATTAATTCCTATATCATTTTATTCAGGCTTCTTTATATGCTTTTGAAGAAGAAGAACTTTATTTGTATAGCGCCTTTCACAGACAGGGTCACAAAGCGCTTTACATGAGACAATTTTACATTCACTCCACACTCGTTGGTGGTTTGTAGCTTCAGTTTCCCCTGGGGGAGACTGACAGAAGCGCCGTCACGACTGCACACATCTGCGCCAACGGTCCCTCTGACCACACATCAGTCATCCAGGCCTATTGTACATGTTTTTAGTGGTAGGGGAAACCGGAGTACCCGGAGGAAACCTACGCAGACACGGGGAGAACATGCAAACTCCACACAGAAAGGCCCCGTCCAGGTGGGAATCGAACCCGGACCTTGTTGCTGTGAAGCACGAGCGCTAACCGCTGTGCCACCAGCATCATGTGGCATTAGTATTTTGCATTGTTTGAACTTTAAACATACAGTACAAATAAGTGGAGACGGAATGCCTTTGCTGGTGCAGAGGCGAGGGAACAATTGGCATGAAATAATATGGCGTGAAGGCAGTTTGAGAGTTGAAATCATCAGAACTAATCCAGTGAAACTGTCTTGACATAAATGCCCAGGGTTGGAGAAAAGTGATATCTAACATTCATCACTTTCTCACAAACGATTTCGCTTTGGGGATAAGTAAAGTAATTCTGTTTCAGGTTCTGATGCACCAGTGAAAGTGCACCTTTGCAACATGTACAGACATTACACTGCAGTGATTTCAGTTTAAAATGGCATAAAATCAACACAGTATCAGTCTCCAAATTGTTAACACATTCAGGGTTGTCTCTCAGACAAGCAGTTGTTCAGTTATTATAAGAAATGTTCAGGCTCTCGAAGGACAAAAATTAATGCACTAAAATGAGAAGAAACTCTCCGATACTAGCACACTGTACAGTTAAATGTATTGCAACAAATGGGCGAGGAAAGCCTTTCTCTTTGGTCCTCATGGCTGGGAGTAGGGTTGGGCGATGTCCCCTTAATTGGCAGTTGACTATGTTTACAGTGAACCATCGTGATGGACGATGATATTGTCCAACTCTCATTATAAGCATTTTTTTAAAGACATTTACATAGCCTGTATAGTATACGCTGAATTTTATATATGTTAGGAAAAATGTGAGATTGCAGGATAAATGTATCTAAACTAAACATGATGTGAACAGAATCATGGAATACGAATTTTGCAACAGAAATGCGTTAAAACTCGACTTATTCGGAGGGTCATCTGCTCCTCAATAATAAGGCTCTTATCACACTAATGCAGCTGCAATTCTGAGCTTATTATTCGCTTTTGCTCAATTTTAACGTAATGTTTAAGAAACAACGGGACAATATTTAGAAGTTTGCGTCGTAGCCTACGTTATTGAAGCTGCTCCACGCGCCGCCCTGTCCGTGTGCTCTGCACCGCGCCTTAATAATTACGGCTAACACATCATGTCTTCCGGCTTCTGGTAGGCTACTTAAACTAGCATGTATATTAGCTATATTCGCGATTTAATTTACAGTGCAATCCCAGCAAAGTTTGTAGGTTTACAAGGCCCACAGAAGATCAGCGCGTGTTTCTGACAGGAGGGGGCGTGGCATCAGGATGGTGGCTCTCCATCGTGATGTTGCTCATCCATCACGATGGACGATGATATCGTCCATCGTCCCAACCCTAGCTGGGAGCTGACATTGCTGTAATACCACCCCCTGGTTGCCAAGGGCGACTCCAGACACTTTGGAAACAGGATTCTAATGTAGCTTTGGACCTTGTTTAAACTGCTTAAAAGCCTGGCTCCAAAGAGTTTTTTTTCCCCTAAAGATCGATATGACCCATGTGAGAACGCTGGGGTCGGTGTCATGTTTTTAACCACGCTGTTTTTGTATATTAGAAATAAAACATTGAAGCCTAAATCTATGACTGACAGGCTCTGGAGCTCTGTGGAGGCTCAGTCGGTCCACCCACCCCGTGAGGGCAGGGCTTCCCGCCTTTTTGCCCTTTTAAGGAACTGGCTTTGTAGGAGGTGACTGAGCAGCCATGTTAATTTCACAGACCACTAGGGATCATTACTATGAATGGGGCTGAATAGATAATCATCGTTCTTGTATAACTATATCTGTGATTGCAACATTTTGACTTGCGAGACTCACTACAGGCGTTACCCATCAAAGTGGTCATCTGCACTTTAAATATGTAGGGCATGTCCGCCCCTTTACAGAGAAAAGATAATGTATTGTCACTTCAATATTGAAAAAGTCAACATTTAGGTAAGATCTTAAGTTTACCTTGTTCCTGTTTAGGCTTGAAGTTTTGAAGACTCAAAAAAACGAGCCCCTTTCTTGGTTTAAGTTTCATTTCTGGTTCTGTTTCCGCAGATCTGGCCTCCCCCAGCTCCCTCACTTCCCTGATCGGTTCTGTCGGCCTAAAGGACACAGATTTACAAGACGATGGATCTGAACTGGCCTCGAAACTCTTCTCTCTGCTCAACAGTAAAACAACCTTTTTATCTTTATAACAGCCTTTCTTTATCTGCAGCCTTGGCATTTTTTCACACTCTGACATACAAAGTGGCTCATTTTCTCCCTGCTTTCCCCAAGATCTCAACCAGAAGGCGACCAGTCAGCCTCCTGAGCCGGAACCGAAGGAATCCTCACCGTTTGATCAGCTCGCCATCAAACTGGGGCTGCCCACCAACTGCGATATCGACCTGCGCAGACAAGAGGACTTTGAGGTCAAATTAAACCTTCATGTTGTTTTTGAGGATTGTGACCTTGACCTGTTTTGTTCCGTCTACTTTCGGACGGCCGATGTGAGATATTTTACTATATCGGCTATCGGCCCAGAAAAATGCCGATATCTCCAAAACCGAAAATGATAAAAACTCCCTAGGCCTCAGGGGAGCGGAGAAACAAAGTGGTGAAAATCGGTCACAAGTTTGCACACCTATTTATACATTTTGTGTTGTAGACTTTTGTGTATAATTTCATGACCATACAAGAAAGAGACTTGCTGCTTTTTGTTTCGGAATCTACTGATTTTTGTCTTTCAAACAAGCTCCCTCTGAAGTACCTGCTAAACGTGAATATACAGCGCCCCTGCTGTCAGAGTTCAACACTGACTGGTTTAGAAGCTTCATACACAGGATTATGGACATTTGAAAAAATATACCAGCGGCCAATCAAAATCCCCAATAATCGGCATCGGCCTTAGAAAAAAACATTATCGGTCGACCTCTATTAGATATATTTCTATGATTGAAACTATATTAATACATGTGAAAGCTATGGGCTATTTAAGAGATTTTAACAAAAAATGACATCAAATTAAATTACTTAAAATATCGGCCTATATATCGGCTATCAGCCATGCCAACCCCCTTCGTATCGGTATCGGTATCAGACCCTAAAAATCCATATCGGCCCTACTTAAAACATTGGAAGAGGCAATATTGCAATGTAACTTTTGAATAGAAACAAATCATTTATTTCTGGTCCAACGCCTGCGGAATTGATTCAGACTTGACAGGAAGTGATATAGATAGGGGTAAAGTTCCACAGCGGTTTGATAACACTGTCGACACGGCAACAGTTTAAACTGTTTGCCTCTATTTATGTCACTTCCTGTCAGTGCCCAATAAGGAAGTGAAACTATAGACCCTTTAACTGCTGACATCATCAGTGACATCAGCTGGAGGCAGGAAGTGATCAAGAGAAATAAGATTAAACTAAAACTAGCGATTTTAAGTGTAAAACTACAACTGAAAAATGTGGTCCTGTTGTGGCTTAAGGTAATTGTTTGTAAACATTCCGGGCTTAGCTGGAGGCGGGAAGCTCGATTCCTATCTATTTCCATTGTAGCTGTTGTCATAGTAACGATAAACAAATGTCTAACTGTTTGTGGAAATATAAGATAAATCTTATTTTATCGTCTCAAATGTCATTCCTCTTGTTCTTGCACCTTAAGCCACAACAGGACCACATTTTTCAGTTGTAGTTTTACACTTAAAATTGCTAGTTTTAGTTTAATCTTATTTCTCTTGATCACTTCCTGCCTCCAGATGATGTCACTGATGATGTCAGCAGTTAAAGGGTCTATATGGTCATACATTTTTTTAGCAAAATCTTATATTTAATTGAATCAACGCCGCCCAAGAAGTGACTTCCTGTTTTGATCCAGCACACCAAAATAAAAGCACACAGCTCGTCTCATTGATTAGTTCAGCAGGTACTTGCAACATTACAAGAATATAATTAAATACACACATTTTAAGTGTTTTGTCTGTTAATAGTTTGGCAGAAAGAAAGCTGAACTAATGAATAAGTTGCTGCTTTTATTTGACGTGCTGGATCGAAACAGGAAGTCACTTCTTGGGCGGCGTTGTTATGATTTGAAGTCAATTGTGTCATGTACTATGTTTTAGCTAAAATTGTGTCTAATATGTCATATATACTTTAAACAAAGGTCACTATTGTCGTCTCCAAAAGGCAAGGCAAGTTTATTTGTAGAGCACAATTCATACACAAGGCAATTCAAAGTCCTTCACAGTTGCATGAAAGTACAAGAAAACAGATAAAATCAGTTATTATCAAAGCACAGCGTCAAGGCTAAAATATCTCTCTCCCAAACCAAACAAGCATTTTGGTACAAAGGTCACCAAAGATAAACTCCAACTTATCTCGCCTTGCGCCTTCACTTGGAAACTTGAAAATGGGGTCCTCCTTGACATCATGAAATCAAAGTAACTTGTGTATTATTTCCGCTGCAGGGGGGCAGTGTGAGCAGCCAGGAAGGCGGCTTCAGCCCCAGCGGAGATCCCAGACCGCCTCGGGACCGGGACCCGAGGAGGAGGCCCAAGACGACCCCTGCCCCTGAGGTCTATGAGGAGGCGCCACTGCAGCCTGACATACCCTGGATCCTCATCCCCATAACAGGTGTGAAACACTGCAGCCACAAAGTATTAAAATGTTTATCATGACGCGCAGCTATGAACCAATGTTGTAGTTCAGTGTTTCTGTGATCAGCAAAGCCCTGTGATGTGAGGAAAAGTTGTGATTATATTGAGGTATTTTACACATTTACGCATTGTGGTTTTTCATCAAATAGAGTCAAACAAAGACTTATTATAGATTAGGATAAAACAAGGCTAAAAAGGAACTGGATTAGGAAAATAATGACTCAAACTTACCATGCATTTATATTCACGCTGTGTTAGCAAATGATGTGTAAATCTCAAGTAGATGGAGGACTTTATGGACTTCATGCAATATGAATAATGTGTCAACGTTGATTTGGTGACATCATCTGCAGCCCTAGAGATTAGCGTCAGGACTAGAGGATTGTTCTTGTGCTACTTTTAAGGCCGTTTAGTTTCCACATAATACAATAGTTCTTTACAGTTGACAGTACTCTGCGGTAGGGCTGAACGATTTTGGAAAATAATCTAATTGCGATTTTTTTTTTTCCCTTCAATATTGTGATTTGCGATTAAATATGCGATTATTGTTGCAAGGTCCTCTTCTCATGTATTTTTCACCTAACACAAGCAATAAATCAGTCTGTTTCATAATAACAATATTAGATTAATTTGAAGTGAAAATTGTAACAATAAAGCAAACACAATTGTTGCTTGACCTATTCAAATAAATACATTAAAAACGGTCTGAACTTAACACAGTCTGTAAACTAATACCATACTAAAGTGCAGGAAAAGTAAGAACAAACGTCTGCTTTAACTGGTTGGAAAAGTTTTAGGAAATCAAACTCCCAATTAATACAAAATAAACTATTGATTATTTATTATTTCGGCCAATCAAATCCCGGTATGAGCTGTGACTCGTAGTTGCTTCAGATGCGCGTTATTGATGGACACGGAGAGGCCAGATGGAGCACACACCAAAACAGTGGAATTAGGAGCAGCATTTTGGTTTTGGGATGTAACTTTGGACAATATGAAGAACATTGACGCAAGGAGCTGGCGACATGAGGTGCCACGTTATACTTTCTCTTTAACTCGCAGCCATTTAGTGACATTTCAGCTTAAACAGCGCATTTACTCAGCAAAATAAGACATGACACGGACTCCTGCCTCGGATCGTAGTTTCCAACACTTTTCATACAGCAGTTTAGTGTTTATATCTAGCGTCTGTACTACCTATGGGAGCACATATGCGGTAGATGCAAAGGTAAATAGAGGCACATGGCACATCGCCTCCGCGGATACGTTATGGTCATGAACCGTCATTATGCTTTTGAGATAAGTTCTTTATCCACAACATTCCCAAACATAAGCCTCCTAAACTGAGCCACAAACGACTCTTTACTCTTTACAAGCAACACAGGCCCACCTGGCTATATCTCTGTGGAGGAGACGTGTGAATCCGGAGGTGAGGGAGTTTCTGTGATCATCAGAGCGTGTAGTAGCAGCGAGGGAATGGCGTGATGAGCGCTGCGGCTAATGCAATGCTAGCGGAGAAGAAAGCAATAGTCCTTCACTGTGGCTGCATGATAAACGCTGATATTTTCACTGTACATCCACAATCTACCACGCACCTTAACTAGACTGAGACGTAAACAAAAGCACGCGGCGGAGCAGACTTTGCTGCCATATCTCGCACCTCCATTCACTTTCAAAATCGCGTGCCCTGCGATTACGAAATCGCGTTGTGTAATATCGCGATAAAATTGCAAATGCAATTAATCGTTCAGCACTAATCTGCGGCAGCATCTGTTTGGTGGTCACTTTAACCCTGGTTAATCTCTTAAAGGAGAAGAAGGAAGAACACACACATGTGTACTTCTTGGACACATTTGTGTCATTGTTAAAACCCAAAACTGTCCTTCACATTTTTAAAGCCCTTAATCCAACATTGTATCGGTCTGAGCTGTTCTGCTCAAAGTGTGTTTATCACGCCGTGCTGAAGCTGCTAATCACGCTGCCAAAACTGAAAGTTCCTTTTGAAAGTTATTCCCACTTCTGCCTGCAGGAGAAGCCCCAGGCAAAGCCTCCCCTAATATGTGTAGGCCTGCCACGATAATTACTATATTGACTTATCGCTTGATATGTAAAATGAAGGACGATAACATTTTTAGTCTCGGTAAATGCACGATAAATGCCCGTGCTGCGTGTGCTTAAAATAAATACAGAAACATGAACACTATCACAGCGCTGAGTGAGCGGAGCGTCCACCCAACCCGTCTCCCTGTGCTTAAAGACAGCACTGAGCACATCAGCCGTCTCCCCGCATGTATCCAGATCATTTATAGATCAGCGCTGCTTTTGGAGAGAGGCGGGGTGTAAACAAAGTGCCGCGCTACTACAGAGCTTTGCTGATTCCAACACTTCCTGTGAACTTTATCGCGGAGCAAGAGGAACTCGTGTGAAAACACTTGGAATTCCTGCCAAAAGAACTCATCACGGGGAGAATAACAACATGAATGTGACAGGTACAGGAGGTTATATTTGAAAAGAAAAGAAAAAAAAATACATATGGCTACTCTACTTTAGCAGTGATACAGTATTATTTGAATCCATACATTTAATATACATTTTATTCTAACCAGGTTTTATTTAACACAGAAGAGTTTTTGTCAGGAAATAGTTAACCAGAATAAGGCAGATGAAATATCAATATTATTGTTATTGGGATATTTTTAAAGATGATGCTGTATATTGACTATTTAAAAAAAAAAATGTTGTGACAGGCCTAGTTCAAACACAGAACCTGGTGAGAGTGTAAGTTATGTTAAAAGGTTGAGAAGCACAGATGGATACAGTGTCCTAGAATATGTCGACCCTTCTAGTTTGCACTTTGTTTGGTATAAGGTGTTAATATTGAATGTCAAAAGTTCAGTACAGTTCAGTTAAAATAGTTGCTTACAGTTTTCTTTTATTGCCTACAGTATTTGCATTATACTCAATATTATCATTTATCGCGATATTTTCTGAGACGATGTATCGTCCTAAATCCTGGCAGGCCTACTGTTTTTCACTGTAACCATTTCAGAGACATCCTTTCAAATTATCAAACGTAAATATCAATGCTGAGGAGTCAAAATTGTGTTTTTAAGCCCCTTATGCAGAATATGTCCACTTTCTATGTGATCTCGAGTTTGACCCTGAGTTTTCCCTCCAGGCCTGACCCAGGTGCGCCACTCCCGCAAAGACGCAGACATCCCCAGGACCCTCGTTTCCATCACCTGGTCCCCACAATCACAACGACACCTCCACCCGCTGTCTCCTGCGCGACGACCGCCTTCTCCCTCCCCGCGGAAACACTACCCACGGCGACCGCCACCTCCCTCGCCGCGACGATCACCACCTCCCTCCCCGCGGAAACACTACCCACACCGACCACCTCATCCCTCCCCATGGAAACAGTTGCTGCTGCTCCTTCGGGACCGTCCTCCCCGACCACCACTCCAGACCCCAGCCCTCCGCCCTCTCCATCCCAGTGCCCTCGCCCGATCCCAGCTCGCCCCCGTCCCACTGCCCCTCCCCTGAACCAGAGCCAGTGCCGGCGTCCTCCCCAGAGCAAGACAAGCCATTTAATGACCCCCACGCAGACAGAGGAGAGGCATTCGAGGTCCCACAGGAGGATGAGGAAATCCTAGTCTCCGGGCACACTGCAGGTAATGGCCTTCTGCTGCTCCACCTGTGTAAGTGGGTGCAGATAATGGCACACCTGTAATTAGGGGGGGGGGGGGACATCCCTTGTGGAGCCAGAACAAAGACAGGAAATGTATGAAAAATAACATCTGGTCTTGAAAACTAGACTTTATTGTATAATGTAAAAGGTAAATGGCCTTAACTTACTGTATATAGAGCTGTTCCACCAACATTAAACATTTAAAGCGCTTTACAGCAAGGAACCACTCACTCATTCACACTTTCATTCACACATGCCACTGTTGCCCCTGTATTAGCAGAATTTGAAATGGGAAAATACTGAGATGGAAAAAGAAAACCCCTAATGTCACCTCATTTCCATAATTAGACCAAGTCGCATTGCAATCTTAAAACCTTTCATACCGTGTTTAATTCATTTTAGTGGCAGTAATCTTGTCTTGGATTTGCTCTTCTTTGGTCAAGTAAGTCAAAGTATTTGTCTACTACACATTTAAAATGGCCGCAGTTTCCTAAAGCGCTGATAAAAATGTTAAGCATGGATTAACCTCTTACCCTCCCGCCTTAACCGAGCACATTTTCTCCAGTTCAGTTTTACCCAAATCTAAAGGCTTCTCGACTGGAGTTTACAGCCTATAAGCCAGTATAACGCTTCATTTGAAAGCTAAGACCTACAAAACTGCTCGTAACTTTTCTTCTAGATAGATAGATAGATAGATATATGGATAAATACTTTATTAAACCCAGCAAGGGGAAATTCAGTTGTCATTCAGTAGCAATACGGATAAAAAGACAATACCAATAAATATAATGAAAAGTACTGAAGCTAAACCTCCACACATTTACATCAGCAATGATCATTATAAAATGGAATTGCAGCAGGAATGAAGGATCTCCAGAAGCGCTCAGTCTTGCTGTAAACGGAGAGGAAACGATCTGATCTATGTCCCATGCAGAGGGTGCCTGGAGTTACTGAGGATGGCCTGGACCTTTCTCCCCATGCACCTCTCGACCACTGCATGTTATATCGCATTTTTGTCACTTTTTGTCACACTTTTGTGGCTTTCTTGTTGATTTTTGGTTACTTTTTCATCACTCTTTAGTTGTGTTTTTGACGCTTTTTTGTTGTGTTAATGTTGCTTTTCCAGCCCGTTTCTGTCGCTCTTTTGCCATGTTTTTGTCACATTTTGGAGGCGTTTTTTTGTTGTGTTTTTGTTGCTTTATTCATTGCTTTATTCATTGCTTTTTTGTTGCGTTTTCCATCTCATTTTTGTCTCATTTTTGTGGCATTTTCGTCACTGTTTAGTCCCGTGGTCTTGTCGCTCTTTTGCCACTTTTTTTGCTTTAAGATTTGGGTAATGCCAAACTGGAGAAAATGTGGCTCATGTGGGGGTTAAGAGGTTAAACAATAAAATCGTTTGGCCTTATGTTTTATAGCCCGCGTTTAATTACTTTTGAGTACCTGAGGATAAAGAGTTTCCTTTTTAAGTAGCTGTAATTTCTGAAACCATTCATATGCGTATAACTACTGGCACTTCCTCTGCAAATGAAGTTCCTAACGGATAATTAAAGTGAATTTGAATTTGAACTTGAATGACTTTTCATAATAATAAAATTTGGGTCAATGTCCAAATACTGTACTTGTGGACCTAACTGTACATAATGATACTCCATGGTGACGAGAGATTTTATTGGCGAATTGCAATTTGGATGCGATTCTGATCACTCCTGCCCCCCTACAGTACTTTAATGATTATTTCTTCTGCTCATCCCTCACAGAAGCCTCTCCAGAGGAACCCCCGGACGAGCCCTCCCCAGTCGCCCGCCCCTCCTCGCCCCAGCCCAGCCCGAAATCCTCCTCTCCCCAAAACCTCGCCGCGTATTCAGACGAGGAGGGGCCAGGCGACGCTCCGACCCTGAACCCCGAGTCTCCGCCTCTCCCAACGCGGGACATAGACTTCATCGTGAACCGCCACCTGGACTCCTTCAGCTCGGACATCCAGGGCATTTTACAAACCCAGTGCGTCCTCCACGGCGTCCCCCAATCTCCCCACTCGACCTCGAATCCGGAGAGAAGCGCCGGCAGTTTATCGCGCGCTCCGATGTCCCAGTTTTCGCAGTACGTGTCCTTCTACAACCCGTGTCCGCCCGTCCAGCGCTACGTCAGCTCGCTACAAAATCAAATCAGCTGCGTTTTGATCGACTACGCGAACAACTGGACTCCCAACAGACCTGACACCACGACGACGACGACTACAGTAGACTTGGCGAGCAGGGTTAGTGAATTTGTTTCCAGCATAAGAGCAGCTAACGACGACGCACTTCCTGAAGCGGCACTATGGCAAACGGACACAGAAGGGGAAGTCGCTACCTCTTCAATGGACTATTTGGATAATACAATACAGGCCAATGTTGTCAGTAGTGATCGGGGAATGGAAATGGACGGTTTTGGAGAAGGCATAAGCAGTAACGGCAGGCGGCAGGTGCAGTTTAGCAGCAACCATATAGAGATTTGCATCAGGAACGAACCGGAGCACAGCAGCGGGAGCAGTGGGGACGTGGAGGAGGCCGGGGACGCGAGGGCGAACGCGACCTCGCCGCCGCTCATCTCCAACCAGGGCACGTTGAACTCGCTGATCCACGAGCTACAGCCGGAAGTCTACACGAACCTGGTGGAAATCATCAAGGACCTAAAGAGGAACACGCAGCACTTCTACATCCACTGTGCAGAAGAGGACGACTACACCATTCAGCAAATAAGGGTAAGCTGCAGCGGGGAAAACGAGGTCCCAAGAGGTGCCAATACCAGAACATGTGAGGTCTTTCATTATGAGGTTCTCTCTGTGTCTGGGTGAACTCTTCTCTGGTTTAACTCGGAAGAGATTTGGATAAAGCTGGTGGTGATGGGCGAGTGAAGCCTTGTAACACTTTGAGGCTTTCCTAGCAAAAAAGTGTCGTATGCTTCGAAGTCTCTGAGCTGTTTCATTCTGTTTGAACACTGACCTCTTGTGGACAAACTTTCTTATCGTGACTTCTCATAAATCAATCAATCAATCAATCAAAGTTTATTTATATAGCACTTTACAACAACACCAGGAGGACCAAAGTGCTTCACAGAAAGATTAAAACAATTTAAAAACACAAAATGATTACAACCAAGACACAATTCAGTGTAAGTATTAAAAGCAAGTTTGAAAAGATGAGTCTTACGGAGCGGTCCGTGAGAACACGCAGACTGAGGGGCAGCTGTTCCACAGTTTTTGCGCTGCAACCCTGAAGGAACGATCGCCCCACTGTTTGTAGTGGGACCTGGGCACATCCAGAACCATTTGATAGGCAGACCGGAGAGCTCTGCTGGGGCGATGTATGGTCAACAACTCAGAAAGATATAACGGAGCAAGACCATGAAGAGCTACGACAGAGAAAGTACGACGGTACAGCATGACCCAGTGTGATAAATAGCGATTTCAACAATGGGTTGATGGCAATGGCGTGTTATTTCATGTTCAATTCTGCAACAGATTAGTTGAGCTTGTAGTTTAGGAACATATGACCTGGATTTTTGTTGATGTGACTGTTAAATTCAGCACTTCAGATCTCTTAACTCACCTTTATCTAGTATCCAGCAACCTTCTTTCACACTGGCACTGTTCACATATATGTGGGTGATTTGGGTAACTATATGCATAATATTATAGTTTTTTACTTAAGTTACTTCTTCGGTTGTCGTGTTTCTCATTGGTGCCAATATTCCTGGAGAGCTCTAATTGATTAAACCCACTATGTCCTGGGAATGTGGCACAGGTTCAGCTGTTGAAGCAGTCCTACATCGAGAAGAGTCCCGTTCTGTTTCTGAACCAAGAAGAAAACTCCAACGGGAAGCTGCTGGTGGTCATCAAGAACCAGGATATCGCTGCTCACATTCACCAGGTACAGAAAGTATCTTCTTATCTTCTGTCAAGCCGAAGAATTACATTATTGAGGTTACATTGAGCTTTTTGAAAATACACTATATTGTTGATATTGTATTATTTTCGTTCGTGCTCATGTCACTCAGATCCCGGAGCTGCTGTCCCTCAAGCGCCGTCCCACCGTGCAGTTTCTGGGCATGGATTCGGCCGAGGACCTCAGGAACCATAGCTACCAGGATCTGTTCGTCAGCGGAGGGCAGGTCCTGTCCGACGAGATGGTGCTCAACCCGGACTGCGTGTCGCACGGTAACCCAGTGTTAATGTTTCAGGTAATAGCCCTGCTGTAAGGGGAACCACGGATTTTAAGACTTGAACTTGTTTTCAGATAAGTTGTCGGCGCTGTTGTCTGTTCTGGAGAAGCACAGCTCTGCAGAAAACCTGTGGAGGTGGAAAGTTCACTGCAAAACGCACAAGAAGCTGAGGGAACAATCCAGGTACTGACTCTGACGACGCTCCGGTCTTTCTCAAAAGAAATCCGTTTCAGACTTTAAATGTGAACCACTGTTATTTTAACCTGTGTATTAACCTCTTAACCCCCGCCTTAACCGAGTGCATCTTTTCCAGTTCAGCTTTACCCAAATCTCAAAGTTAATGAACATACATGGGTCTCATGCGTGGCTTGTTTACATGCATGAGACCCATGTATGTTCATTAACATGCACTGTCCCGACCAAATAAACCAATAAATAAAGTAAAGTAGGGGTGGGCAATATGACAATAATAGAATATCACATTTTTTTAATTATAAACTCCCGATTTTGATTTTATCACGATTTTTTTTTATAGTAACAAAAATAACTTAAATAAATTACACACTGAAGAAGAAAAAGATTGAAGGAATAAACTAATTTATTCAACTTTGTGATAATCATCAACACAGCAAAAATAGACTTAGAACTTAGACTAGACTTAGAACTACAGCAAACTAACTCTATACATTAAAAAACACAAGAAAACTCCAGACAATAAAAGTAAAATAGTAACACTAAGTTTGGTAAAGGCTTGTTGTTCGTGTCTGTTGCTGTTTGGCATCTTTTCTGAGATGTCTCTCTCATGACGTCAAGCTGCTGTGATGTGACTGTCACTGTCTGACCCTTTCAGAATAAGAGTCTTACTAAAGCGATAACATGCAGTGACTTTTATTGTGTAAAAGGTAAACCGGAAGCAGTTCGTTACTTGACAAGAAACTGAGAGTCACGGTGTATTTGGAGAACTTTTATATTTTCAAAGACATGGATAAACGTTGCATTTGTGAACACGGCCCAGGATTTAAATTAAACAAATGAGAAGGATGCGGCGCCTGACAGAACTGTAAGGACGAAGGACACACTCGCTTCTTCACACATGTGTCGCCAGGTAAATAAATAAACACACAATTGAACAGAGCAGCTGCGTTACGGGGGAAAGACACTGACATAAATATCACTGAAATAGAGACAGAACGCTGGGTTTAAAGCTCAGGATTGAGGAGCCTGGGGCTCGCTGCCAAACGCTCGCATTAGCGTCTGACATTGCGTAGCAGAAAGTTTGTGGCTTGGCTTTGCTTCACTGACAATGAAAAGAGTCAACTGTGCAGAAGTGCTTAGAACCGTAATTAAACGATCCCACAAAAATGACAGATCGTCAGCTCTGGAGCTCGTAAGACGGTCTCATATCGTCATATCGCCCAGCCCTTTCTCAAAGCTTCTTGACTGGAGCTTACAGCCCATCGGCCAGATTAACGCCTCATTTAAAAAGCTAAGACCTACAAAACTGATCTAAACTGATCTTTTTCCCTGTATTGTTGCCGTGTTGTCACTTTTTCATTTTTTCATCTCATTTTGTCACTTTTTTGTCGCACTTTCATTGTTTTTGTTGCTCTTTTTTCACTTTTTTTTGTGTTTTTATTAATTTTTAATACCATCCTGGTTTTTGTCGTTATTTTTATGCTTTTTTTCAAGAAGCTTTTCGATTTGGGTAAAACCAAACTGGAGAGAAAGTGCTCTGTTAAGGTGGGGGTTGAGATGTTAAAGAGGGGTATTATGCTTTTTTCAATCACATAGCACCAGTCTATAGCATACTACAATGATGACGTAACCTTCTGTTGGTCTGTATATGCAGTACATTAAAATAACTGCCTTGAATAAAATTGCTCTCTCAAAATGGCTGTACTGAACGTCTTGAAGCAGTGGTTGGTGGCTTGGCTGGTGACAAAAGGTCCAGAGGCGTCTCCAGGAGGTGGGGGCGTTCCTAGGAGGACTGAGGCATTGCTACACCTAAAATGGCTGCCGTCTAAGTTTTTACTGATTACTCAAAAATATGTGAATGAGCCAAGGCAACACTCCAGGCATGTGTTTAATGAGGGAATGACATAATAACATGATATAAAGCTTGAAAAAGTCGATTTTACACAATACCCCCTTTAAGTACCTCTAGTTGTGATCTCTTCTCACACAGCTCCAAACAGATCGATGCTTTATTGTGGATTTGCGCTCTCTGTCTCCCCCTGCAGGTTCCGCCGGGACGCTGCGAGCCTGTTGGAGGTGCTGCTGTCGTTCCAGAGGAAGCAGATCGTGGACTTTCTGCCTTTTCATAAATGTGACATGTCCCAGGGCTGTGAGCTGCTGGACTGTGCCGTCGAACTACAGGGAAGATACAGCAACTACAGGCACACAGTGGTGCTCACAGGTGAGAGAGAACACCTCGATGCCTCAGTCTTTCCAAACCTCCTTTTCTTCCATAGCTTTTAAAATGTCTAAAAATGCATTATACACATTGTACATTTTCCTGAATATTTTAACAATGTTGAGCTCATACATTATACTACAACTCATAAAGTGCAGAATTCTTTGAAGTAACTTTGAGAAAAGTATTCATTGCTTTTCTTAAGAACCCTAAGAACATCTATTTGACCCTCAGGCCTCGATCAAGATCAAATCAGACCTAAAAAGGGTCTAAAACATTGAGTAAAATAGGTATAAACTGAAGAAATGCCTTTCTCAAATGAATTACTTATGCAAAAAAGGAAATCACCTCCAATAAGAATTTATAAAGTTCAAAATTCCAGATGCAGCTTTTCTCATCGCTATTACGGTGCATATAGTTTGGGCGTCACAGCCAGTTGCACTATGACTTTGACCTTTTCACTTGGATGAGCATCATACACGTGGAGGCTCCAAAATGACAACACAGGCACGGCTTCTTAAATATGGGCGTTTTACTTGGGGTTTGAATGCCATGAAAACTACAGGATATAAAATACAAGCTTTAGACATATAATCCAGACAGTCACAGGTAACACATGTCTAAATAAAAATGGCTACCTCGTGGCCGCCTGCCACTTCGGAGGTTCTTGGGCAGCTACTAGTTCAGTCTTGTGCATACTAAATTAACACACAATAATTAGACCAATTTACTTTACAAATACACAGAATAATTCGACACAATATAACAAAAATACCTTATGCAGCTAGCTAATTGGCCTTGCTGGTGCGGATGGCTCGGTCAAAGTCCTTTTCATCTCTAGGCGAATGCAGGTCTCGCAGCCTCTTATACTACAACTAAAACCTTGCGATGATGGCGGAATAACAAAAAATAAAATTACCCTTTATAACAAAATAAACGTGCCTTATCTACAAAATGTAACATAAATTCACAACGTGAGAAATAATAATTTTCAACAAATAATATTAATATCTTGAAACAAAAATAGTAAGTGTAAGTCCTTTCAACGACATTTACACACGGGGAGGCTTCCTTTGTCTAACTTTCATTGCAAACCACTCGGAAACCGATATTTGCTCTCTTGATCAGAGAACCGTCTGCAGAACAGCTCCAATGGAGGAGTGATCGTTTGTGGGATCGACGAGTTTCTTCATGACTTTAGGAAACTGGTCGCTTACAATGACGACATCCCTCAGCCAATCAGTGAGGAGCCGCAGTCCACTGAGGGTTAGTTATATTTTATCTCTTTTTATTACTTTTTACCTGTTTATTTTGGTTTGGTCCAGTGTTAGTCCTGTTCTCTTGTCCTGATGTGGACCTGGATATGTTTTATTATCGTGCTAAATGCTATAACTTGCTAACATTTCCCCATGTACTATCCGCAGACCCCTCTCAGTCCGACCTGGTCCCGTCTGAGGACGTGGTTCCGGGGGCGATCCCTCTTCACTCAGAGCAAGACTTTGCGGTTTTGCATCGCGCCATCTCTCAGCTCCGAGCCGAGAGACGGCAGCAACTGAGCGACACCAACAGCGACAGACAGGGGGCAGTGTCTACGACTGATGTATCGACAACATCTGTATTTACAGCAGAGCAGCGGCCGTTCACGCCACCATCGGGTACGAACTAAACTGCAGATTTCAACGCCTGCCCACACTTCAATAAACATCACATGGACGTTTGCTTATAATTGTGTATCATGCGTCTCAAACCTTTCATACGAAGTTCTATCTCTAAATATTCTAAGCCTACTGTCGATTAAGTTGACATCAGGACTAACACGGTCTGAAAAGGGTAAAACAGATCTAAATTGAACTAAGGTCTCCAACAATATGAATCCACTCCATTCTAAATAAATACATTTTGACCTGTTAATTTAAATATTAAGCTAAACACTTGAATTAAAGAAGATTTTCAATAAATTGTATTGAAAGTTAACCTGTTACTTGGGGTTCAGGGATAGAATAGAATAGAATATAGAATATAACTTTATTGTCTGTTCCAAAAGAGCAGAAATTTGTCTTTCCGCACGGCTCAAATCAATCAATAAAAACACACACAACATCATTACAAATGTCACATGAAGAAGAAAGCTCAACATAAAATATAAAATATAAAATACAGTGCTACCGGGGATTATTTAGTGCAGCGATTGCAGATGGAATGAATGATTTCTTGTAGCTATTTCTATGGGCCAGAGGGGTCTGTATCTTCTGCCTGATGGCAGCAGGGAGAAGGAGTGATGCGAGGGGTGTGTGGCATCTTCAGTGATGAGAGTGGCTTTCCTCCGCACCGATCGCCTGTACAGTTCGCAGAGTGGGGTCTGAGGGGTTTGAGTGATCTTACTGGCGTGGTTTACTATTCTATTTGTTTTGTTTTTGTTTAACGGTGAGAAAGTTGAACCAGGAAGAGATGTTGTATGTAAGAATGGATTCAATGAGTGAAGTGTACACCAAAGATAAAATGTCTTTGTTAATATTAAAAGATCTCAACTTTCTGAGGAGGTGGAGGCGCTGGTGTGCCTTTTTAAAAACAGAGTCTGCGTGATACCCAAAGGACAGTTTCCTGTCTATTTCTATCCCCAAATATTTAAAACAGTCCACCGGCTCCACCTGTTGGCCATGGATGAGAAGGGGCTGGAAAAGGTCCACTGAGCCTTCTTTCCCTGTGGCTCCACAGCACACCTCCTTTGTTTTGGAGATATTGAGCTCCAGTGAGCTCTGCTTAAATCCACAGACCAAAGTGTGGACTTCCTGCTGGTATTGTGCCAGGGTCTGTGCGTCTTTGAGGTGTGCCACCAAAGCCATGTCGTCCGCGTACTTTAGGAGAGTCATTCCTTCTGTGCGGCAGCAGATGTTATTAGTGTACACAGAGAAAAGAACGGGTGACCGCACACAGCCCTGGGGAAGTCCCAGTCTTCAAAACAATTTGGCAGGACTTGACACCGTTGAAGAGCACATACTGTGGTCTGTTACTTAAAAACTCCCTGATCCATAAAATCAGTTTTGGGTGAACCTGCATTGATGAGAGACATTGTACCAATATGTTGTTGTTTACAGTGCTAAAAGCTGATGAAAAATCCATGAATACAATTCTTGTGTGGGATGTGTGGAATCCTGTTGCTTGGTGACAAGCATGAGGCTTGCGTCCTCCGTGCCTCGCTTAGCTCTGTATGCGAACTGGAGCGGATCCAACTTGTCGGACAGTTCAAACATCAGTTGGTCAGCCACAACCCTCTCCATGCACTTGCAAAGGACTGAGGTCAGTGCTATTGGCCTATAGTCCTGCAAGTCCTTGGGTCTGGCCTTTTTGGGAAGGGGGATGATGGTTGATTTCTTCCACTGTACTGGGACTGTGCTGGAGTCCAGGAGGAGCTGGAACAGCCTGGTGAACACTCCACTAAGCTGAGTGGCCCCTGAGCCTGTCCGGGCCCGCCGCCTTGTTGGGATTCACTCTGCGCAGGATGGTGGTCACCACCTGTTCGTTGATGGTGGGGTGGAGAGGAGGTGGGCTGTGGGTGTCCAGGCTCCATGTTGATGTGCTGGTGTCATTGTAACGAGTGAAAAGTATGTTGAGCTGTTCTGCACGGGTTGGCATTAAGGTCATTAAGGTTATGATTAGGGTTAGGAACGGCAAATGTGATTTAAGTTGTGTTTCAATCACACGGATCTCACACACAGTGGCGCAAAAAGGGCATATGCAATATATGCCTTGCATAGGAGCGCCGAAAGGATGGGGGGCGCCAAAAGGACGGGGCGCTAATAGGATAGTGATGGGTCGGTCGCGAACGAGTCTGTACAAAAAGCCGGCTCTTTTAAGTGAACGAAGAGAGCTGAGTCACCCGTGAGCCGATTTTTTTTTTAAGTTTACATGTTTATCAAGCTCCACGTGCACCGGTCTGCGCTACACTCACCTAAGAGAGAGAGAGAGAGAGAGAAAGGGAAAGATAATGGGGTCGGGGAGAGAGAGAAAGGTGTTGAAAACCTTGCAGCCGCAGCCCGTGTGCGAAGAACAAACCTGCTGTTTACACAAAATGAAGAACTCTACAAACGTATACTCATCCATGAATGTAATCAGTGCATCTCTAGCTTTAAGTCATTTTTTATTTGAGAACAATCCGACTCATATGTTCGGTTTTATGGTTAGATAGAGTTACGCTGGGTTTGTGGAGTGAAAAGTAAATGATGCGATCACACGCGCTGGGCGGCGATACGTCGCCTTTTGTTTAGAGGTGGGCGATATGGCAAAAATAGAATATCACGATTTTTGAATTATAAACTTACGATTTCGATTTTATCACGATTTTTTTATAATGACAAAAATAACTTAAATTACACACTGAAGATGAAAAATACTATACTAATGTATTCAACTTTGTGATAATCAACACAGCAATCATAGACTTGGACCTAAAGCAAACTCACTTTATAAATGGAAAAACACAAAAAAAATCCAGATTAACTTGAAGTAAGTTTGGTAAATGCTTGTTGCTGTTTGGCAGCTTTTCTGAGACGTCTCTCTCATGACATCAAGCTGCTGTAAATGTAACGCTCTGTCGCTGTCACACCCTTTCACAATAAGAGTCTTCGTGAACCAATAACATGCAGTGACTTTTATTGTGTAAAACTCAAACAGGAAAAAGTTTGTCACTGTTAAGCGACTTGACAACAATGAACTCAGAGTCACTGTGTTTTTGAGGAACTTTTATATTTTCAAAGACATGGATAAACTGCGCATTTATGAACGCATTCCAGGATTTAAATTAAACAAATGAGAAGGATGCGGCGCCTGACAGAACTGTAAGGACGAAGGACACACTCGCTTCTTTGCACATGTGTCGCCAGGTAAATAAACACACACGCTGCGATCTACGTACGCAGAGCAGCGGCGTTACGGGGGAAAGACACTGACATGACCGCTGAAATAGAGACAGAACACTGGGTTTAAAACATTTTAAAGCTCTAGATTGAGGAGCCTCGTCGTATTTACGCCCTGGAGAGGAGCGACTCGCTGCTAAATGCTCGCATTAGTGTCTGACATTGCGTAGCAGAAAGTTTGCGGCTTGGGATTCCTTCACTGACGGTGAAAAGAGTAAACTGTGCTGAAGTGCATAAAACCGTGATAAAACGATCCCACAAAAATGACAGACCGTCTGCTCTGGGGATCGTAAGACGGTCTAATATCGTCATATCGCCCAGCCCTACTTTTGTTGGCCTTTTCCTCATGTGTATGAGCTCATTAAAACGGCCACAAAAGCAGTACAAGAGAAGTCTTGCTAAAGTTTGGACTTCAGTGATGTCTGGAGTCTGAATCCCTCTCTCAGAGTGAGGCTGCAGGAGCTACAGACGGAGCAGGAACAGGGGCGGAGCTACATGCAGCTGAGGGACTGGGGAGAAACACTAAGGATTTTAACAGTAAATAAAAAAGTACGTGTGTGAAACTAATACCAGCTTTAAAAGTGTGGACACAGATTAATATAAGCCATATAATAGCAATGAAAAAAAAATTCTAATGTTCCTTTTCATTTCTTTCTTGATTATAGTTGTTTTGTGCAGGGAGTAAGAAAACCATAAGAAGTCCCGTTTTCTGTTTGCTAGAAGCCACCACGTGGCCTCCATGTGGCTTCTAGCAAACAGAAAACGGGACTTATGGTTTTCTTTTAAAAATGCCACTCTGCCATAAGGCCAGATTTGTGCAGTGTACGACTAATAGTAGTTCTGTGGACAGTTTCCCCCACCTGAGCTGTAGCTCTCTGCAGTTCATCATCATAGGCTTCTTGGTAACAGCTCTGGTCAGTGCGGTCCTTGTTCGGTCAGTAAGTTTAGGAGGATGGCCGAGTCTTGGTAGGTTTGCAGTGATGCCACACTCTTTCTATTCCTGGATGGTGTATTTAACTGTACTTTGAGAGATGTTTAAAGCTTTGGAAGTTTTTATAACCTAACCCAGCTTTTTACTTCTCAATAACTTTATCTCGGACCTGTCTGGTGTGTTATTGGACTTCATGATGCTGTCTGCTCCCAATAGTCTCTTAACAGACCTCTGAGACCATCACAGAGCAGCTGTATTTGAACTGACAGTAGATTACACACAGGTAGACTCCATTTAGTCATTGGGTCAACATGTGATCATTCAGAAATCTTCATTCAACTTCTGAAGGCAATTGTTTGCATTAAAAGGAAAGGGGGCCGGTACTTATGCACATCACACTCTTTAGTTTTTTTATTTATAAAGAAATATTCAAAATCATGTATCAATTTCATTTCACTTCACGATTGTGTGTCACTTAGTGTGTGTCTTTCACATAAATATATTTATGTTTATGGTCCATAGTATGGCAAAAGTTGAAAAGTTAAAGAGGGGCCGATACTTATGCAACCCGCTGCAGATATTAGTTACAGTATAAAAATACCAAGGCTAAGGAGTCCAATAGTGTAAAAAGGCCAAATAAAGCGTAATACGAAAAGTGTAATATCGATATTGTAATATTTAATTTCCCTTCCTTATTTCCAGATAAAGTTTCAGCCATTGAGGCGGTGCAACTGACTTCGGGACGACAAGCCGTGGCCGCGACTCTAGACCTGATCCACACCTCACTGCAGCCGGCCGACGAAGACCGGACTCCTCGAAACCAGCCCAGAATACAAGTCCAGACCCAACTTCGAACCGTGGATCACAGGAGGAGCCCTGAGTCGCAAGTGCCCTTAGTCGCCGCAGGACAAAGGCAAAGTCCAGGCATTCCAGACCAAACCCATGACTTAACTACAACACAGTCCAGGGTCCAAGTTGTGACCCAAGTCCCTATAGATCGGAGGAGAAGTCCAGAGAACAAAGTACCCGTAGACTCTATAGGACACAGAACTAGTACAAATTCTCAAGTCCAAGCCATTGACCAAATTCCCAGTGATTCTGGGGACCGACGGAGACTCCCAGCAACCCAAGTCCTAAACCTAGATCGGGCTTCCACACAGTCCAGGGCCCCAACGAATGCCCAGCAGTTACTCATAGACCACAAACAAAGTCTAGAGGCTCAAGTCCAAGTGCCCACAGGCGGCGGTGGAAGTCAAGGGCGCTCCGTGCCTTCAGCGCCCCAGAGTAGAGTGGCCGTTCCTGGGAAGAGCGAACCAGCATCGGCCCCTGTCAGACCTCCCGCTCCGAACACGAGTCTGAACCAAAGCCGCGTCAACCAGGAAAAAACACAGAGGGCAGCAGGTGAGTGCAATCTTATTAACAAAACCGTTCTTCAATAACCTGGTCGTTCAGCCAGCCTTTCTTACATAAACATGGCTGAACAAACAGGAATAATCTAATGGGAAGTTTGGATTCCATTCATGAAAATATAACCCGGGGACACACTGGATGGGTTTTAACCTGATTTGCTTCAGAATTCTCACAACCAATCTTGCAGCTAATTATTTAAACTAAAGCATCTGAATCGCTCCTGTAGTGCTCTTGCAACCATGACTGAATCATTTAGGCTGCATCCGAAACCATTAAATTGTAGCCTCTAAGTACTAACACTAGCAACTAATCCTTAACCTTTCATGGGGTCAACTGTTAGATCTCTATGTAGTTAGTGAACTAGAGCTTCAGCAGCATTTGCCCAATTCGACCGTCCTTACCCAGGGGAAGGGGAAGTGACATCACCAATAGCTGTTCTTCTTCTTCTTTAAAGTTCAGTGCAGGCCAAACAAAAGTGCATACCGCCACCTACTGTATATTGTCCAACAACAACATAGTGTCCAAATAAAGACATTTAAGGCAAAAAAAAAAAGAAACATCCAAAATGATCCTTCACATTTCCCTTTATTTTATCTCAACAGTTGTTTCATAAAGCTACAGTATGCAAATTAGCCATGCGGCTTAAGTTTCTACTAAATGAAAGCAAAAGCACAAACTTATTAAATGTGCACCTCTCAATCAACAGTGGTTGCTCATGAATCACTCGAGGGTGTGGAGATTGGCGCAGTGGCTTATGGGATGGCATATAGCTCCTAATCGCCAGTGAGTTAGCAACAGAGGTCCCTATGCTAAAGTGGCTATGATAGTTAGCATACAGGCCACTTTCCCTAACTCCTTCCTAACTGACAACCCAATTCGGAGGCTTCTTATCATGACGGACGCTGACGCACATCCGGTTTGGCGCAAGACCTCTTACCAACTTACTGGTTTCGGATGGAGCATGAGTCTGGACCTTCATACGCATCTGATCCTCTAGTGCAGACCTGGGCAAATTACGGCCCGCGGGCCACATCCGGCCAGGGAGATGATTGAATCCAGCCCACAACTTGAGTATGTCAAAAAAAAAAGTAAGTAAGTCTCTAGCCCATTCCTTTGCAGAGTTATGATTTTTTTAAAGAAATTACCAGAATGCTCACTCCAATAAATAAAAAATTGAAAGGAAAGAATTCCACACATTTCCAGCAGAGGGCACTGACATGATAGGACTGTAGCCAATGTGTTGTTTATATCCTGATCCGTCAGGCTCATTATTATTCATTTATTGAAAAAAGTTTCGTCAATACCATTTTCCCAATCAAAACATATTATTATTTTGGAGCTTTTGTTTATGGACTCCGGCAATACACTCCCCTTTTGGCCCCTAGGGAAATTTACTTGGAGACCCCTGCTAAGTTTGAAGGAAGCACAGAGGTGCTTTCAGTGCGATGGTAGAAGTTAACGAGTATAACAAGTTGAATAACCTAAATAAAGATGCACACACATGCACGTCTTTGGCTTGATATGGCTAAATATTTACAGAAAATTATAGTCCTACTAAATACCAGTATCAGATATTCAAAATTAGGGGTGTCCATGGTTAACCGGTTAACCGTTAAAAATTGCGTTAAAAGCATTTTGCTCGGTTAACTGGCGTTTATAATTTGCCGTGCCATTGAAAATACTTTTAATTGTAATACATTTTTGCACCGCCAGAGCGCTCTCAAACATTTGTTCATGAGAAGCCGTCATCGTGCATGGCTATAGCTAGTTTAACTTTTCAATATGAAGCGGGCCATAAACAGCACAGCGTGGGAGAAACGCTTTACAACCGAGAATGACGGATCAAAAAGTATTGCATTGCAGTGCTTGGATATACTTCAACTTTGTTGTTGTACCATCTCAACAGCCGACACTCAGGCATCACTTAGGAGGTAGCTAGGTAAGCTAAAGGCACAAAACTCGCCTTTCTCGTTATTGTTAAAACGTGGTGGAGAGATAAGTGTTGTTGTTGTTGTTGTTGTTGTTGTTGTTGTATGCATGAATGACTGTTTCTTTGCACAATGTTTCAAAAAAAGCGTCTAAATGACTAAATGAAATAAATAAAAATACTGTAGGGCCACGTGAACGCAAGTCAGTGACCTACTTTCACTGCTCTGTCATTACCATTGCGTTTTATTTCTATAAATTAACTACTAATTAACTATTAACACTAATGTTTAACCGAGTATTAACCGCTAAGGGCCTCGGTTGATGGTTAATGAAAAACTTGAAAACATGCAGCCCTATTCAAAATACACAATTTAGTGTAATGTACAATAGGATCAAGTTGCAGAATAAGTTGGACTTATTGTTGGTGCGGCCCTCCGACTCAATTCAGGCTTCTTATGTGGCCCCTTATGAAAATTAATTGCCCACCCCTGCTCTAGTGTGTCCCCATCCTTACGTTTTATATTAATTCACACAAAACGTGAGCTATTTTTAAAAGACTCCAATTATTATTATTTTCTCTCCTGCTTTTTTCCACCACTTTAAACGAAAGGATTCACTGTGATCTGGAGATGGGGTTTTTCATCATCTTTGACAGATCCGTTTGTTAGGCCAAAATCTCTTACACCAAGGTCAGTGAATGCGTTTACATGCACTCGAGTATCTTCAAGTCCTGGTTTCTCAAATACTCGAGAAACCAGGATAGATTCACTGGGATATTCTCAGAGTTTCCAGGATACTATGAGTGCGTTTACAAGGGCTCGAAATTCCCGGTTATTATCGGGAGTTTTCAATATTCCGGTTTTGTCTTTGATCATATAAACGCAGTTTCCCGATTATACAAACCTGAAAATAGCAGTTTCCCGATTTTGAGAAACCTGAATTTTCTGGCTGGGATTTTCCGTCAGTAACCGGGATATAACTTCATGTAAACGCTATTTTCCGGTTTTAAGAAACTTCCCATTTCTTGCGCATGTGCAGTTAATTGTAAACAAACATGGCGGCGGCGAGTCCGAAGAGCTCCTGTTTCTGGAGTCAAGAGGAGACAGAGTTTTACATTTTAACCAAGAAAGAATATTAGTGAATATTTAAGATGGAAAGAAGCGTCGTAATGTGGATTTATGCGAAACTGTCGCCGACCGTTTCAAGGCGGATGGTTTTCCTCCGGACGCAGAGAGGAGTCGACCACAACACAGCCGGATTAAGTTTTTCCGAACAATACAAATTTGTATTGTAATGCAAGGTGCCTTTTTAAAACTATTTTTAAATCCACGAGAGACATCTTGAATTCAACTGGACTGCCTCATCAGACCAAAACAATGATGAACCCTTTTGGAGCCTTGAAACATTTATTTGAAGATAGACAGTTTGGCAAAATAAGACGACACAACCCCTGGATAAAGCGGCCGTTTTTCTACGACACGTACAACAAACATTCTATTTAATTCAGAAAATTCTTCAAAGGTGGCTAAATGTACCAGCCAATACCAGGACCTATCCAAACCCGCCCCGAGGAGTGGACGGACGTAAACCTCTGTGGATATTCAAACAAGATCCGGATCAGATGTAAAGGGCATCCTTCACTGCCAGAGGGGCAACCTGTCAGGAGCAGTGAGCGACAGCAGAGCAACACCTGAGTTTTAGATCGATGGAGGAAACTAGGCAATAACAGGAGTACACTACAGTACACTACAGTACTCAAGGGTTGGATAAGATTTGAACCCCAGACCTTCCTGCTGTGAGACATGAATGTAAACCAATGCTCTCGGCTTCTTGGCTTGAGAAGAGAGTTTGGAACACCACTTTCCCCACACCAAAATGGCTTACCTCTTTCCATCTGTGGTGGTTCGCAGTAGTAAAGATGAAAAAGGAAGAAGTGTTGAAGGAAAGCTAACAGGAGATCAAAACTGTATATCGATTGACTACCACAAACTGGCAAATGTTCACTGAAATGAAAAACAAATGTCTGTGCTCCACAAAAGTAAGACTGGCTTCGCATTCAAAGGATCTTTTATCGAACCATTTATGCACTTGATGGATATTGCTCATAGACATCAGGGTTTGGCAGATCTCAAGTCAATTAGTAGCTTTGTGCTTTCTGTTCAGGTTTATCATTTGCATTAAACATTATCCAATATAGCGACGGGTGGCGTTTTTGTCACATGATTAATAAAAACGAAGTTAAAAAACACTTTTGAGACATTTACCCTTTAACACAAGCAGGATTTTTTCATTGTGTATATTTTAATGTGTTACACTTTGTATTGCCTTTGTACAGCACTTTAGGCAGCGATGGTTCTTTTAAATGTGCTTTATAAATAACTTTGCCCCTTTTATCTAAAATCCTTTACTGCACCAAAAAGCATTATTGCACGCGTGGGTGGTGGCCAATGCTTGCTAATGGCTATGCTGCTAGCGCTCCTAAGCTTTGCTGCTAAATTCCCAGCAAATCCCGTCCTTTCTCTTGATAAAGTAACGCTGTGGTCTCTGTCATTGCAGGACACAGAAAAAGAAGAGACAAAAGAGAAAAGCCAAGACGGCTAATAACCTGGAAATGTCAAGCGGGGCTAATTGTCTACAGTTAGCTCGCGCTAACGGAGAAAAATTAAACCCCCGGATGATGTTCAACCCCAATAACTGGGACAATATTGCCATGATCCGAGAAGGTTTCTGCCTAAAGGAACCCCAATTACTCCGTTTGTCAATAGTAAACTTTCCGAATGGACTGCACAAAGTCAAGTGAGGAGGGTGGTGGAGTCTACACCTATGGTTTGCGCCAACGGATGGCGGCCCGCAAGAGTCACAATTTTTGACAGGCCTCAAGGGCCATGGGCACTTGTGGAGAAAATAACCCAGCCCGATGTTGCGACTCCAGTTTTTATGCTAATTGGACAATATACATGTAGATCTGGGACATACCAACACTATTTCCAGGCGTACAGTCGTCCGCAAAACTACCAGCAGCAATACGACAAAGACCAATGTGACATGATCATGTACTTCTAAAAACTGACAGCACGATTTTCCTTTTGTATTTGTGGAGAAATTACCAATAAATCAATGGTGTGGCCGAATACAATTTATCTCAGAAATAAGACCTTGTCTCTTTTTCTTTAAAGAATCTTTCAACAAAGGATGCGCTCAGAACTGTCTGACAGGAACATATTGGGCTGAGAGTGAAAAACATGGGTGGTAAATTAACAGAAGAAATGTAATTACAGTATATGTAACGATCAAGCGGTGGCATTTTTAAAAACTTTTACTATTAAAAAAAATCATCTAGCGCTAAAAAACATGGCAGTAAGACGAGGTGCTCTGCAAAAACATTAAAGGGGAGAAAACATGTATTCTCTGCGTATTTCAGCTTTTTCCCCCTAGTCAGTAAACACTGTGAACATTATAAACATAAATGGTGTGTCCTTTTGAATTGGTATTGAAATTTGATGTAGCTAAAAGTGTTTTCTGCAAAGTAAACATAGAACAGTCTCACCCACTTCTGGTCACGTGCTGCGGTCCGTGCTATAGATACTGACGGCATCTCTGGAATCGCTCATATATGGTTTTGAAGCAGTTGAGGCGGGAAAACAAAAAGCAGAAAAATCAAAACTTTCTCCAATTATTCAAAAATGTCTTTACCAAATGCTGAATTATCAATAAAGTTTTCTACTCTATAAAGATACAAAGACATGGAGGAGCAAAGTGGTTCAACAGCCCATAATTGCAAAAATAACAGATGCTAATGTGATGCTTCATGTTAGCATCGTGCTACATGCTAACGTTAGCTACAACAAAACATCCATATGGACCCGATTTAGACTTTACTTTATTTGTATGTGATAATAATAATCCACCATAAAACGGCTTAAAAGACTGAAAAATTGTGTTTCCCAAAAGATTTTTTTCCTCCTTTCTACCACTGAAAATGAAATGGTTCACTGTGATCTGGATTTGGGTTTAATCGTCTTTGACTAAACATTGTTCATCGGACCAAAAAATATCTATCACCACCGTTGTTAATTGTTAATCTTTGTTGGTTGTGTGTAATTCGTTAACTGCGGACTCATTTGTATCAAGATGGAACACACCTCTTTACATCCAGAAGAGCACATCTCGAAGGAAACTTGACTGTCTGAACAGATCAAAATGAATGATCAAAGCAATGATTAACCCGTCTGGAGCCTGGAAGGACACACGAGACAACACAAGCCTTAAAGGAAGCAGACTGCCGTTCTTCTACGACATGGGCAACAAATATACATTTATTTTCTCCACAAATTCTTTAAATGTACCAGCCGCCACAGGACTTTTCCAAACCAGAGCAGCACAAGTTTGTTAACCAATCATTGTGCTTTGCTGGAGGATACACCAACATTTTATGTTTCTTGGCTTAAGAAGTGAGTTATAAAGATGAAAAAAGAAGTGTGAAGTTGAAGGAAAACAGAATATCAAAACTGGAAATCGATTGACTACCCTAGACTGCCATACACACTGAAAGTTTCAAACTTCAGCACAGCATATTTTAGTCGCCAGAAGTCTTTTCATATTGTCATGTTATACCTATATGTTAGACCTGTAAGCTAACCACAGTTGCTAATTTGTTAGCATTTTAGGCCAAGTACTGTGCCTGTATTTTGTGCAGAACCACGTGGTTGTTGTAATTCCTGTTGCCTCTCTGTGTCAGTAAAAAAGTGAGAGAGGAAGGATAGATGAGCAATTAGTAGCTTTGTGATTTTAATTCAGTTTCAGTTTGCATTTGCTTTAGAAACATGATCCAAAATGGCTGCAGGTGCCGTTACTGTCATGTGACTCACAAAAAACAACCATTGGCATTAAATGCTCCATCTGAGTATGCTTGATCCTTTATCTAAAACCCTTTACTGCTAGCAACAAAAAGCATTTTGCAAGTGGGTTGTGGCTAACCTTGCTAATGGCTATGCTATATGCTAATGTTTTGCTGCTAAATCCCCAGCAAATCCCCCCCTTTTTTTCTTGCTAAAGTAACGCTGTGGTCTCTGTCATTGCAGGACCCATAAAAAGAAGAAACGAAAGAGAAAAGCCGAGACGGCTAATAACCTGGAAATGTCAAGCGGGGCTAATTGTCTACAGTTAGCTAATGCTAACGGAGAGAAGCTAAACCCCTGGATGATGCTCAACCCCAATAACTGGGACAATATTGCCATGATCCGAGAAGGTTTCCTGCCTAAAGGAACCCCTATTAAACCCATTATCGAGCGTAGACTTGCCGAATGGACTGCGCAAAGTCGAGTGAGGAGGGTGGTGGAGTCCACGGCTGTAGTTTTCACCAACGGATGGCGGCCCACAAGAGTCATAATTTTCGACTGCCCTCAAGGGCCATGGGCACTTGTGGAGAAAATAAAAATAGATCAGCCTAATTTTGCTATTCCAGTTTTTATGATAGTTGGACAATACACTGGTAGAACTGGGACATACCAACGCTATTTACAGGAGGAGCATGTTCGTCCGCAAACCTACTACCAGCAGCAGTACGACGAAGACCGATGTGACATGATCATGTACTTTTAAAATGACTGCCCAATCAATGGTGTTGCAGAATACAATATATCTCAGAAAAAAGACCTGGGCTGTGTCCGAGTGGCCTCACTATTCCCTATATAGTGCATTATGTAGTGGTCACACAAATGTATTGATACACATTTTGTATGAATTTAAAGACTGTTTATATATTTTGTGAATAGATTTAGCGGGACCCCAGAAAGAATAGCGACAGCATGACTGCGCTAATGGGGATCCTTTCAATAAACACCATTTTGTAGGGGTGTTCGAATGTCCAGAGAGAAAAGAGTAGTGCACTCAAAATTTCCCACAATGCAGTCTGAAAAGTAGTGAGCAGCAACAAGTCTTTGAACTAAACACGACTGAATGAAAACAGCTGTTTCAATCGTATTTCTCATGAATAAACTACTTGAATGTAAACGGTTACGGTGAAAAGTTGCTAAAGCTAGCTGCGTATCTTTAGCTCGAGCTGTTAAATGATTGATAGCCCCCTCTCTTGGACAAAAAGGCAATAATCCAATCCGTTTTCTTCATGTCACATTTTATTTCAAGAATTTATCTGACTCATATTTATCCATAAATATTCCACTGGCTCTTGAGTTTAGTTGGTCTTTATTGTACAAATACAATATTCCCGGAGTTTAGCGACTCATAGTAGCTGTAGTCAGTCATTCTGCTCATGTTTCATTTTATCTTCCCCAATCAATAAACATTGGCTTAAAGGATGTTTCCTTCTGAACGGGTACTGAAATGGATTCACCTAAAAGTGTTTTCTGCAAAGTGAATATTACTGTCTCCACAAGTGCAGTGGATGCTTAAGTCCAAAAAAGCCTAAAGTGTAGTATTTATTTTTTAAACCTTGTACCTTGTGTAGCAAAAGTAATAAAAAAAAGAAGAAAGAAATAGCCAAAATGAGATTGGTGGTGCACTGTAACTGACAAACGTTTGCCGTAAGAACAAGGCTTTTATCGGTGGAACCAAGTCAAATTGAGTGGGTTTTGGCCGTTGCTGTTTACAGCTGTTTACAATATACTATTTATTGCCATCAGTGCTGCCCCTCTCTGAGAAACGGAAGTGTGCTGTTGCTTTTGAGTTTGCAAAATGCATGGCTTTTGAGAGCCTTTTGCACAGTTTTTTTTAGAGGAGTGTTGATTTGTGTTAACACGGGGTAAACTCGTCCCTACTCGGCTTGTACGTATCCAGCCTGCTGACCTGCGGGGTGTTAAGTGCCCCATTCATCACAAACAACAATGAGTTTTAAGTTTTTCACGGGTCTCCAACCAGTTGCTCCTCCAGCCCTTTCCAAGTAGCTTCACCCTATAGCTCTACGCACGCTTTAATTACTCGCATTTTGGATCCATTTTGTTCATTATTTCTGAACTGGTTGAACACAATCTGCCAACATTTGGGTAAATTTATGAAAGTATAAAGCGGAAACTCACGCTATTTTCTTTAATTGTGTTGAAATACTCAATAGGGACCTGTGCAAACTCTTAAGTTGCACAGTTAATTTTGAAGTATAACTATGTCTCTGCCATTTTGATCACTGTTAAAAGAAAAAAGTTGGAGCCTCTGTAAAAAATAAAAACTTGGAAAGAAGTTTTGTGTCTGGATGTATTTGAAGAATAATGGGACTAAATGACCCAGAATCTACAGGGGTGAATTTAGTAATTATCCATATTTCAAAAGACTCGAATGCAACACAAAGCTTATGGGACAATTTAACACCTGAAGAGAAACATAATATACAAGCAGTCATTTCCATCCATCCATTTTCTTCCGCTTTATCCGGGGCCGGTCACGGGGACAGCAGTCTCAGCAGAGATGCCCAGACTTCCCGATCCACGCACACCTCCTCCAGCTCTTCTGGGGGGACCCCGAGTCCATACCAAGCCAGCTCAGAGACATAGTGTCTCTGTTTTTAAAAGCAGGCTTAAGACCCACCTTTTTAGTTTAGCTTTTAACTGATATTTATTCTTGCTAGGCCTATTTATTTAATTGTTATTAATATTTATTTATTTATTTATATATGTTTTCTTTATGTATTTTACCTCGGTCTTATTTTAGTGGGCCTTATATTCTTATTTTTACTTTTACTTTTTACTTATTTTAACCATTTTTATGGTCTCCCAGTTTCCTCTGGAGGAGCCCTCTGCCTCGGGAGCAGGGATTGGCTGTGGCTGCTGTGGTGCTGTCCTGTGGGTGTCTGGATGGAGGTGCGGTGTTTCTACCGCGCCTCCTCCGGGCGTCCTGTGTTGGTGCCCTGTGGCTGCAGCCGAGGTGCTGCTCCCGATGCAGACGGCTCCTTGGATGGTGTTTCCTTACCTGGTTTATCTGTACCCAGCCTTAACTCAGCCTTATGTCCATTGCGTCCATTGTTTTACCTTGAGTGTGTGTGTTGTGCTTGTGTGGTGTGTCTCTGGGAAGGTGGGTGGGGGGAGTGTGAGTGCGACAATGTTTTGTATTTGTGGGAGGAGGTGGGTGTGAGAGAATGATTTTAAATCTGTAAAGCACTTTGTGTTACATGAAATGTATGAAAAGCGCTATATAAATAAAGATTGATTGATTGATAGTCCCACCAGCGTGTCCTGGGCCTTCCACGAGGCCTCCTCCCAGTAGGACATGCCTGGAGCACCTCCCGAGGGAGGCGACCAGCAGGCATCCGGAACAGATGCCCTAGCCACCTCAGCTGGCTCCTTTCGACGTGAAGGAGCAGCGACTCTACCCTAACTGAGCTCCTCACCCGATCTCAAAGGGTGCGCCCAGCCACCCTGCGAAGGAAACTCATTTCGGCCGCTTGTATCCGCGATCTTGTCCTTTCGGCCATTACCCAGATCTCATGACCATAGGTGAGGGTGAGAACGTAAATCGAGAGCTTTGCCCCCAGACTCAGCTCCCTCTTCACCACAACAGTCCGATACAGCGACCGCATCACTGCTGACGCTGCACCGATCCGTCTATCGATCTCACGCTCCATCCGTCCCTCACTCGTAAACAAGACCCCGAGATACTTGAACTCCTCCACTTGGGGCAAGGACTCCCCACCGAGCTGAAGCGGGGAAGCATCTTCTTCCGGTGGAGAACCATGGCCTCAGATTTGGAGGTGCTGATCCTCATCCCGGCCGCTTCACACTCTGCTGCAAACCGCCCCAGAGCAGCTGAAGGTCCTGATTTGATGAAGCCAACAGAACAACATCGTCTGCAAACAGCAGAGATGAGATCCTGCGGTTTCCAAACTGGACAAGCAATAATTTACAAGCATTAATTTGTTATTGTTTGTTTGGACCTTGCATATTGGTCTTTAGCTGATCTTTGGGAGCATATGTTTTGCAGTACGTTCAGTTCCGCAGTGTGGCTTTGTTAATCAATTAATCACTCGAATTTAGATGTTTTCAAACGACGTCAAAGTTAAAACATGTTGAGACATTTTTCTGCTTTTTGTTTCCCAATTAAGTGGTTACTTACTTCCACCAGCCTAACCCAGGAGTGTCCAAGCTCTCCTTTTTATCATGGGCCCCATAAAGTCGTACTGGACACCGGTGATGGGCCATCCAGTGAAACATTAATCTCGTAACTCCCATCGGAAACCGAGCACATTTTCTCCAGTTTGGCATTACCCAAATCTAAAAGCTTCTTGGAAAAAAAAAAGATGAAAGATACAGAAAACGAGACGGAAAACAAAAAGAAAACGCAACAAAAAAGCAACAAAAATTATTGCACCCTAGACTTAATTTAGTGAGTCCTAAGTAATAAAAGCCAGTTTGAAAAGATGGCTGACGCAGACTGAGGGGCGGATGTTCCACAAAAACGTTTCAAAACCTGACAAATGTGGCGACAACGCAACAAAAAAAGTTTAGATCAGTTTCGTAGGTCTTGGCGTAAGCTCCAGTCGAGAAGCTTTTAGATTTAGGTAAAGCCGAACTGGAGAAAATGTGCTCGGTAAGAGGTGCATTTAGCAGAGGTTTGAAGTGCACATCCTCACATTTGTTTAGGCTGAGAACCTCACTGCCAACTCTGTTTCACATTATGTTACTTATTGATATTATTGTGCACAATTATAAAGCACCATCTCTGGAACCAATCAAACTTGTGCCTACAGTTAACCAGAAGCTTTTTGACATGACTCTTTCTAAACTTGTGAACCATTAAATGTTGTCAAACTTATCCTCACGTGGTATTTACAGTGGCAAGAAACAGTAAGTACACCGTTTGGAATTTCTCATCTTCCTGCCTAAATTGGTCACTAAATGTGGTCTGATCTTCATCAAAATCACAGGAATGATTAAACCGTGTCTGCTTAAACTAATACCACCCAAACATTTACTTTTTATCATATTCCCCTGGGGAACGCCAGGTCACGGCCCCGCACTGTCACCTGCGGGGTTCCTCAAGGGTCTGTCCTTGGCCCTACCCTCTTTAACATCTATATTCTCCCCCTGGGCCATATCATTGGCAATGATGGAATCTCCTTCCACTGCTATGCCGATGATACTCAGCTCTACCTGCGCACTGATTCCGTCTCCACATCAGCCTCACAAACAGCTCTGGCGGCTTGCCTGGAGGAGACAAAGGCATGGATGGCAGAAAACTTCCTACAACTAAACTACTCCAAAACTGAAGCCATTCTTATCGGGACCCCCCACCAACTCAAATCTTCCCCTATTTCTGATATTGCATTCTCTGGAATCACCCTCCCCCTTTCCTCCACTGTCCGCAACCTGGGAGTCATTTTGACCCCCTTTTGTCATTTGAAAGCCACATACAAAATCTCTGTAGAATCTCCTTTTTTCATCTCAAAAACATCTCCAAACTCCGCCCCAGTCTCTCCCCCTCTGATGCTGAAACACTGGTTCATGCCTTCGTCGTCTCCAGGCTGCACTACTGCAATGACCACCTCGTCAGGATCCCGGCAAAAAGCCTTTAAAAGCTTCAGCATATTCAGAATGCCGTGGCCAGGATCCTGACGAGGACACCTAAGCACCAGCACATTACCCCAGTCTTCCGCGATCTCCACTGGCTTCCGATCGGTCAACACATCAAATACAAAATCTGCCTGCTCACTTATCAATGCATCCATGGAAACGCCCCGGACTATCTCACTGAACTCCTCACTCCTCCGCCCATAACCAGAGCTCTTCGGTCGACAGACACCAACCTCCTCTCCATCCCCAGAACTAAACTCCGGACAATGGGTGACCGAGCGTTCCAGGCGGCTGCTCCTAAACTGTGGAACGCCCTACCACTACACCTGAGGGCCCCACAGTCTCTGGAGACCTTTAGAAGAGGACTTAAGACTTTTCTGTTCCCTTTTTAAGTCTTTGTCTGCTTTTATTGTTTGTTTTCACTTGTGTTGTAGCACTTAGAGATTTTCATGTAAAGTGTATTACAAATTAAAGGTATTATAACGTGTAAACATTCACAGGAGAGGGAGGGATAAGTAAGTACACCCCCTGAATCTTGCTAAACTGCAACAGTTTTGTAAAGGGGAATGGTCCAAGATTCATCCTGATCATTGTGAGCGTCTAATCTGCAACGACAGAAACCAATCAATGGTTTTGTATAGCCCAATATCACAACAGGAGTTGCCTCATAGGGCTGCACCGAACATTAAGGCAATAAAACAGAGCAGTAAATAAGACAATGTAAAGTTTAGGCGAATCAAGTATCCAGGCAAACATAATGTCCAAATAAGCGTCAGCAGTGGGTGGCGACGAGCGGCGCGGGTGTCCCCTGTCCTTAGACTCTCCAGCACGGCAAGGAAAAACTCAAAAACCCAGTGGGAGAAAAGAGAAACCTTGGGGAGAACCACAGATGGAGAGATCCACTCCCATGGACGGACAGGCTATAGAGACCCAGGGGCTGAGGGACTCCATCGGGCCAAGATCGCAGACCGTCCAGTCCTTATTGTCAATCCAGTAGGCAGGGTTCCTCCGTTCGAAACGCAGTTATTGCTGTAAAAGAAGGGTCTGCCAGCTATTTAATACAAGGGTTCACTTACTTATTCCAACTTCGGGATAAAGGGTCTTTGAGTTACAGCTTCACAAAGATGGGTCCTACTCGAAAAAATGTTTTTGATAAAATGTAAATGTTTGGGTGGAGTTAGTTTAAGCAGACACTGTTTAATCATTCCTGTGATTTTGATGATCAAACCACATCTAATGACCAATTTAGGCAGAAATCTGAGAATTTCCAAACGGTGTACATACATTTTCTTGCCACTGTGTGTAAATCTAATCACAATTGCAGCACTTGATGGAGAAAAAAAAAAAAACGCAGAAATTCCACACTTTTCCAATATTCTTCAGGCATATACTTATAATTTTGCTTTTTCCTTTTCTCATTTTAGATCCGCCGCAGTTCCTCCTTACCCCTCCAATCCGTCCGCTTTGCTGTTCCCCGTCCCCCGTCCCATCCACCTCACGCTCCCGCACTCTCTGTCCTTCCGCAACATGGGGCAGTTCGTTCGGCCGCCGCTCCAGCCGACATACTGGGGACCCATGTTCCAGGAGGGAAGAGGCAGGATGGGTGCACCCCCACGAGGAGACTCCCGGGGCGGGCACAACGGCATGTGATGACCCCCCCCCCCCCTTGTTAAACAGACTTGAGGAGAGAAAGGAGCAACAACAAACCTCTGATTAATGCACTTTTAGAACAGATGATTGTAGGACGTTACGCTAAACAACAACTGATCTGGGACTAGAACTGTTCAGCTGACTGATTTAGGGCTGGTTTAGTTTGGTCCTGGCTTAGAACTAGATTTATATCAACAATCCAAAAGTAGGACATAATTACCGGTAGCCATTTAGCGCGATGTGGCTACGCTAGTTCCGCTAACCTAGTCAGTACTTCCTGTCCTCTTCATTTCCTATTAAGATTAGCTGTTAAACCCATTCGAAAAGTCATATTTTGTTCTTTGTAAATTATCTCCTACTGTGTGTTAACAACTTGATGCAAATACTTGAGCAGTGGAGATGTCTGTGTTTTGGAAAAAGTCGAAGTTTGTCTTGAAGCTAAAGGCTAACATGTCATAAACAGTAATAGAAAAAGACTGTTTCTATGCAGATTTGTTCATATTTGCGACACCATTTAAAAAGTTGTTAACGTGAGCCTGTAGCTTCAAGACGAGACACTGAAGTATTTTTTATTCTACATCAGTTTAATACGCTGTGACTGATCGAACAGGTTTCTGTTAATCTCAATAGAGCTCCACAGTCCCGCCTCCTCTCCGGTCCGGAAGTAAAATTCCCCTTGTTTTGGGGCCGTATGGATTTCAAAAAAAGTCTTTAACTCCGTAACTACGTCAGCTTGGGCTGAAACCAGCTATGTGGTTATAAAGCGACCTCAAAGTCAGATGTAGGTGAAAAAAACACGTATGAGATCGATCTAGTTTAGGAAAAAATACAGTTTAACAGCGAGCCTTCGTCCTAGAACTACGTTACCCAGGATGCTCGGTAGTCACATGATCTACGCCAAGGCTTTTGATTGGTTGAGCGTCACGTTCCCTACGTATTTATTTATTTATCGTAATGCAGGCTACATATATATTTTTTAGCGGCAATTATTTATTATTTATTAAAACATCACGTAGGCAGATATCTGATGTTTTATCCATATAAAACACTGACGGTAAGAAAAATCGTAAGATGGCAATCAAGAAAATGTCCCTAAAGATCCCATTAAACGAGCCACAGATATGTTTTCATCCACTTAGCTTAAATCAGATTGTTAAATAGGAAAATTACGTTGAAACCCTTGTCTTAATGGTAAAAGAAACTCACCGAACCCGCTAAAAAACCACCGTTGCCACTTACCAGCGCCGTGTCGCAATGGTTTATGGGATACGGAGTTTCTAATGTCAGGAAGTAAAATATGTACACAGGCTTGTACCTTTGCCTTTTCTTTAACATTATGTCTTCTTTTTGGATTGAAATGAAACATTTTATGGTCACAAATTGCTACATAGCTGATTAGCTTTTGCGGTGTTGTTAAACTCTTAATATTTGATTTTTTGGAAAATCGACAGTCTCAAAGAAAGGGATTTTTTGCTTCCGGACCGGAGCAGCAGGACCGGAAGGGGTGGGACTGTGGAGCTCTATAGGAAATTAAACAGGAAGTACTGGTGCTTGCAACTTCAGATTAAAGGGATATTTCAGGATTTTTGACATTGGGCCTCATTTCCTAGTTATCCAGAGTGTTGTTGATGTCTGGAGATATTTTTTTCTTAAATCAATGCAGTTCTTATATTTGAAGAGTCTAGAGGCGCTAGGCTAGGCAAGGCTAAAGCATTTCTATGGTATCAGTTAGCCTGCATTAAAAACAGTCTGACCCACTCCACAGTGCACCTGAGGCAAATCACTTATAACACCAGACTAACCATATAAATATCTGTGTTAATAGAATAATTTTTGAAATATAACTGACCTTGCATCACATGAATTACCGCATTTTGAGGGACTATTTTCTCGCAGATCACTCCGCCGCTGCGTTAGCTTACAGCCACGAAGCTGATGCTGCTCAAATATAAGTTATTTTAAATGCAAAATGGTTAAAATTATTCTGTCGACACAGACATTTATATGGTTAGTCTGGTGTTATAAGTGATTTACCTCAGGTGCACTGTGGAGTGGGTCAGACTGTTTTTAATGCAGGCTAACTGATACCATAGAAATGCTTTAGCCTTGCCCTAGCCTAGCGCCACTAGACTCTTCAAATATAAGAACTGCATGAATTTAAGAAAAAAATATATCAAGAAATCAACAACACTCTGGATAACTAGGAAATGAGGCCCTATGTCAAAAATCCCAAAATATCCCTTTAATGGGACTAGCGTAGCCACAAACGCACAGATATCAATGCAACACTGCCCTCTAGTGGCTAAAGTAAGACTCCCATTCATTTTCTCCATTGCCGAGTGAACATTTACTTTCAATCAAAATGGACCGAAAACTTTGAAATTCTGTTTGCATGAATGTGTGGAGTTATTTTCTGTGTCTTTTATTACTTTAAAAAAAATGTTTTAGGTCATTGTTTTGGTTAGAAATTAAAGTAGAAGTACGAATAAGTATTTGTGTCATTCAGGTCAATGAAAGAAATGAATGGGACTTCCAGATGCGAGTTAATCCGTCTTCTTTGAGGTTTATTCCACATTCTTCCTTGGACTAACCCGGTTTTGCCCCAGGACTAAAATGGGACTAAACTTGGTCTGGATTCAGGACAAAAATGTCTAATCTGGGACTGGACGAGGTATAAATGTTATCTTAAAATTCGGCCGCTGTCTTTTCTAAGTCGCTGAAAACTGTCAGTACAACCATTCATTTGGGCTAATTCTTTTATTTTACTGCTGTGACAATCGGACAATTTGAAAGAGCGTGAAGTATGGTCTCGAGGTCATTTCAATCGCCACTTGGACTTCAAAGCATCTACTTTTAAAACACTTCTTTCTTAAAAAATGTTTGTTCTCTGCTTAAAAAAAAAAAAAAAAAAACTTCTGCACTGTTAGAACCGTCTCTGGACACATTAAATGAACCATATTCATAAGTAAACATTGAGGCGTTTTGGTGCTTTTAAAGACTATATTTAAATATTTAAATGTATGTTTTTATTTCTGTTTTATCAAGAGTTTTGTTAAGTAACATATTTTTGCATTTAACACATTTGTCACTGTTGGATTTTCTCCAGTTGTATGTTTTGTACAAAAAGGTGCTACAAGGTGAAGATAAAAAAAATCTGAAATAGTGACTGAAATGTAAAATAAAGGCTTTTGAGAGGCCAGTTTAAGACGCTAAAACCGTGAATGTTTTGTGATGATTTTCAATGTGGTGAACGACTGGCCTGTAGGCTTTAACCTTTTAGAATTGAGTAAAGCCGAACTGGAGAAGATGCGCTTGGTTGCATTTTCAGTCAGAGCTGCAATATTGTAAACTAAATCTTGGCTGCATTTCTATGTTCCGAGCTCTTAAAAATCTTGAAATAGGTTTAAGTGGTGACGTCACAGCTCTACTTCCGGGTCCGCAGATGTGCGAGAAACTACAAAAAACTCTTATACCACAATCAATATTTCTGAAACTCAACAGAGAGTTACTTAACAAACTTATGTATCAGGCCCATTAGCCAAAAATGCTGTACCTACTGCTATAAAAGTAATATTTACCAAAATCGGTACTTCCGGGTTAGCGGAGAAAATGCTAACGTCGCAGCAGCTACGCTAAACCCGGAAGTACCGACTTTAGTAAATATTACTTTTTTAGCAGTAGGTGCGGCATTTTTGGCTAATGAGTCTGAGAAAGAAGTAGCTTCAGTAACTCTGTTGAGTTTCAGAAATATTGATGATTGTTTTTAAGAGTTTTTTATGTTTTTTTCTCGCATATCTGCTAGGACCCGGAAGCTGAAGTCGTGACGTCACACTTAACGTATAGAAATAATTAAATTGTAGTTTACAGGGAAAAGGTTGTGTTTTCTCTGATCTCTTTTACATTTCCACTAGTAAAACGGGGATTACGGAAAACGGCATTTACTGAACATGTATTAAGTAATTATTACATAGAAGTAAATGTGTGATTCCATTTAGTTAAGGATTAAACAACAAGGAGCCGTGCATTATTGAGTTTTAATATACAACACGAAGTGCATTAAAACTGTTTAATGCACGGCTCAGAGTTGTTTAAGTTAATTTGAGCCTGTTTGCTTTTTTTTTTTTTAAGTCCTGGACAGGAGTTATTTCACTTTTTAATCTGTTTTACCTGAAGCTAGTTCTTTCACAGAGCTATGAAATGTATATAAATGCTTTATAATTAGATGAACTTTTTTCCCCCCACACAAATGTCTGAGTTTGCAATATACTAAAGGTGGACTTAACACATTTTGTTCCACAATTATAAAAAAAATCAGGTTTAGTGCCTTTAAGTAAAAAAAAAGGAGGGAAAAAAGTATAAATATCATCTGGGCTGGTGTGTAGTGCTGTAGTCTTTGTGTTCCTCGTCCAAAAAGCTTTTCCTTTGAGGTAAATACAAAACGGTTCCAATTGTTTAATTTTCCACCATTGTTGAGTTTAGTGTAAAAAGCACTTTAGTCTTTGAGCTTTGGGAATACATTTCTTTTGGTTGACTTGTTACTCTTTTGTAATAACATTGCACTTGGACTGAACCAGGACCTACACAGGTTTAAAATAGGACAGAACCACTCTGTGTGTTGTGTGGATATTCTACGTTTTACTTCATCTTTGGTGCTCTTCAGTGAACAGTCAGAGGCTGTAAATACTGTTGGATTTGTAACCACTTGTAATTTCACAATAAACACTTTTTTACGATGGTTTGTGCTTCTTTATGCCCTGCTGTGTTGCTCATTAAAAAAAGGCGAGATAGTTGTAGTTTAAACTTTAATACATTCATTTCAATAAATACAGCAGTGGTCTCTGCCTCAAAGTGCCGCTGAAGTAAACGGGACGTGAACTCTGCCGATCAGAGCTCACGGCGGGAGGTCAAAGTCGAGGAAACGGGTCTGAGGTGATCGTCGAGGCGACTGCGGCTCAGGTCCGACTCGAGCTCTCGCTGTTTCTGGAGCAAACCCTGAAAAATGATAATTCAGGATTAACTAAATCACCAGCAGCACAGAGGCAGAGTAGAGGGTAGAAGGTGAGGTTAGAGCTGCCAGGCCGAGAGGAGGTTTCTGGATGGTGAGAGTAGAGCTGGACAATATGTTAAGTGGTGACGTCACAGCTCTACTTCCGGGTCCGCAGATGTGCGAGAAACTACAAAAAACTCTTTAATACTACAATCAATATTTCTGAAACTCAACAGAGAGTTACTGAACATACTTATCAGGCCCATTAGCCAAAAATGCTGTACCTGCTGCTAAAAAAGTCATTTACCAAAATCGCTACATCCGGGTTAGCGGAGAAAAATGCTAACGGCGCAGCAGCTACGCTAAACCCGGAAGTAGCGACTTTAGTAAATATGACTTTTTAGCAGTAGGTGCGGCATTTTTGGCTAATGAGTCTGAGAAATAAGTAGCTTCAGTAACTCTGTTAAGTTTCAGAAATATTGATTGTAGTATTAAAGAGTTTTTAATGTTTTTTCCTCGCATATTTGCCCGTCTGCCAGGACCGGGAAGCGGAAGTCGTGACATCACACTTAAAGAGTTACTAACCCCCCCTTCCAGAGCCTCAGCCTCAGAGCCTCAGATTTGAAAATCTCAACAGTAAAGAGGCGTCGCCTGGAGGACTGAGGGGCGCGCGAGGGGGAGGGGTCTGGGTCTGTGATTGACAGGCCTGAGTCATCTGACTTTGACGCTGAGCTCGGCGCGAGCTCGGCACATGGATATTTCATAAAATATCGTAGCTAGCTGTGCGCCACCATGGCCAATTAGCTGTTGTGGACCTGCTGTCTCCCCCTGAAGTCGACAGGAACAGGAAAGGATTGCTACGAAAATTGTGTGTGATGTTCATGATAACTGTACTGACATTGAGATAAAAAGTAATAAAGGTTTCCATCTTACCATATGAGTGCGTTGGCGTCTTTTACACTACACGCAATGAATAATAATTAAAAGAATAATCACTCTCTCAACCAGTCTCGAACTCACTCCACGTGTTTGAAAAAGGTTTTCTTCAGGACACCTGCGCTAACCCCTACACTACAGCACCACACCAAGTGTTGTCTCAATGCTTGTATTTATCAGATATTCTGTACCCATCACAGTAAGCCATGCCATTCCATCGGCCATGTCAAAATGTGACAGCCACCAATTGACGTGGGATGATATTAATTGTACGACGAGGCTGCGTCCTTTCCTCATCCTGTTAATGCATATATGTGCGCCTGACATCGCTGGTGACACTGTTAGCAGCAGTTGGCTGTCGATAGAGATTTTACGATCTAAAAGCCACAAAATAGCAGAAGCTCTAATCAACATGGTGGCCTATGCACCCATTTGACCACGGCGTGTCATAAAGTTGATCTTTCAACTAATTTGCACTAAAGTGCCAAAATTATGATCAGGATATGTAGACAACACTGTTGGACACTCATTTATACAGTTTATCAGGGGGAAAAAGTGGATTTGAGGGTGAGTTTTCCTTTAACAAACGTATGGACCCTTTAACTGCTGACATCATCAGTGACATCAGCTGGAGGCAGGAAGTGATCAAGAGAAATAAGATTAAACTAAAACTCGCGATTTTAAGTGTAAAACTACAACTAAAAAATGTGGTCCTGTTATGGCTTAAGGTGCAAGAACAAGAGGAATGACATTTGAGACGATAAAATAAGATTTATCTGAGCTCAGAATGTTTACAAACAATTAAAGGGTCGAGATATCGTATCACGAGAAGCCACAATATATCGTAACATCATTGAAGTCTGAAGTTTAAACTTTAATTTGAGGCTTGTTGTGGCGCGGATGTAGTGTTTTGTAACCTCTTAATCCCCACTTGAACCGAGCACATTTTCTCCAGTTCGCCTTTACTCAAATCTATAAGCTTCTTGAAAAAAAGTGTCAAAATAGCGACGAAAATGAGGATAATATCGTTATCGCGACGTTACTTGAACATCAGCCCCAGTGGCGAGAGAAGAGGATTCCTCACCTCTCGGAGTTGTGCCAGTCCTCGGATGATTTCCTGTTGTCTCTGAGTTTTCTGCAGAAGCTGAGGAGCTGGAAGTGGAGCCGAAAAGGGAAACATTTCAGTGAATGCAGCTCGACACAGGAAGCACTGACGTTACGCTAATAGATTGAAGCGAATGGATGAACAACCATTAGGAGATTGTTTATGATGATTTGTGAACTCATGCTTTTCTTTGGCTTTACGTGGACATGGACTCTAACGAGGGCCTTAAAATGTAAAACACTGGAGCTACTGTCCACATAAAAGCATTTACCAGCAGCTAACTCAATCCTTTCTTTACTTTTTAAATGTTTTTTTTAGCTATTATTTGCTACATGGCGATTTCTATGGTCAAAGTGAATTTATAACATTCTATCACAATCCTAATATTTAATTATTGGAACGACTCTATTTTTATTAACCGCTTAACCTTCACCTGAACTGAGCACATTTTCTCCAGTTCGGCTTTACCCAAATCTAAACGCTCCTTGAACAAAGCGTCAAAACGGCGATGGAATCAAGGATGAAAAAAAGCAACAAAAACACAATTAGAAAAGCGACTAAAACACGACTAAAAAGTGTCAAAGCAGGTACCGAACAGAAATAAAGTCTTTATATTAAAGTTTTAATGCCGTTGGTCTTTAAAATTACATTTTAATAGAAAAATAAGTGAAAGACAAATTGGAAAAAAAAAAAAAACATTTAAAAACGTCGAAATATTTGGGGGGAAAACGGGGAAAATTTGGGGCAAAATTGGGAAAAAAAGTTAAAATTTCAGGAAAATTGGGGGGGGGAAAAACACTGAAAAATTGGGAAACTAAGTGGAAAAATTGGAGAAAATCGAGGGGAAAAAACATGGGAAATTTTGGGGGGAAAAAACGTGAAAATATTTCTTGGTTGTTTCACAAATGTAAAAGAAATAAAATGGAAGGAAAAGGAATAAATTCACATTATTAAATCTGTTTTATGGTTATTATTTTCGAAAAAAAAGTATCGTTCAGGTATCGGTAATGAAATAAAAATGAATGGTACCCAGCCTTATTCAGGAGGGGGTTAAGAGGTTAAGAGGTATAAACGAGTTATAAAAGACCAAACCTGGAACTTAAACTTGCAGCATTATTTCCATTCCAGCATTCTCCTGGGACTCACCCGCTTCAGAGTCCTGCGAGTTGTGGTTAAACACTTCGTCTGTTCGAACATAAGGGAGAAAACCTGGAGCTGGAGATTCACTGTGGACGGGAGAGCGCCCCCTACAGGAGCCAGGAACACAAGGCCGGTTTAGAGAATCGCCACAGTACATGTTTGCATCAGTTCACGTTTTACTCGAGGCTGACGGAGCTCACCTTCCTATGATCTGTTCTGCCATTTCCGCCTGAAAAACAAGTGGACGGAAATGAGTAACAAGTGTCATTGTTTCAAGAGCCAGTGTCTCGGGAAGTCGTCGTCTTTGGGCACATAATGTTGCTGAACCTCGATCTGACAAACTGCAGCAGCCCCAGATCATACAGTTAGTTAACCTCTTAACCCCCACTTCAACTGAGAGCATTTTCTCCAGTTCAGCTTTACCCAAATCTAAAAGCTTCTCGACTGGAGCCTACAGGCCAGTAAAAAGAAAGCTAAGGCATATAAAACTGATCTAACCTGAGCTTTTTCCTCGTTGTTGCCATCACTTTTTAAGTTTTTTTTCCATCGCATTTTAATCACCTTTTCTGCTCGCTTTTGACACTTTTGTCACATTTGTCGCATTTTCATAATTTAAGTCTTGATTTTGTCTCTTTTTAGATGCTTGTTTTTCAAGAACTTTTAGATCTGGGTAAAGCCAAACCTGAGAAAATAAAATAATAATAATAATAATAATAATAATAATAATAATGCATCAGTTTTATATAGCGCTTTTCTGGACACTCAAAGACGCTTTACATTGCATTATTCATTCACTCCATACTTGGTAGCCACAGTTGCCCTGGGGTTGACTGACGGAAGTGAGGCAACCAGTCTGCGCCATCGGCCCCTCCGACCACCACCAATCACTCACTCACTCCCTGCATTCGCCCCAGGCTTCCTGCTGTTACCAAACGGTCTCCCATCCAAGTACCGACCAGGCCCTTCCCTGCTTAGCTTCCAAGGTCTGACAGGATCGGGCAGAGCAAAGGCGGTCTGGCCACAATGCACTCGTTTAGGGCGGGGGTTAAGAGTTGCCTCTAAGATTTCAAAAGTATCTTTGTAGGAGAGTCCAGACCCCACAGAGGACCCTATTGCACCTGTGTTAGTGGGAAACTGAAGCGCCCACGGGACACGTACATAAACCCACTTCAGTGTTTGGTGACGTTGTGCTGACCTGGACTCTGTGCGTCTCTGATGGATCCTGGTCCTGCTCTGTGGGGGGGTTGAGGTTGTGGTTGCTGGTGGGGTTCCTCTGCAGGGACAGAAGCTGAGCCTGCCTCTTCAGCCGGCTCTCCTGCCTCTGCCTCTGCAGCTCCTCCGGGTAACGCTTGGACGCCGGGACGAAACGACGACTGGGTCTGGAACCAAACGAGCAACACTCAGACTCCCTGCCCCCGCTGTGGGACTTCACCCGTTATTGTCGTACCTCTGCGTGTTCCACTCCGGTCTCTTCTGCTCCCTCGTGCTGCGCTCGGTCCGGGCGAACGGCTCGTACACATCTGCCCCAAAGCCTTTCTGTAGCATCTGTAGCACCTGGGCTCTGTCCGGGACCTCTCCGACGGACTCTGGGTTCAAGGATTCAGAAATGTGCACGTCTTCTGTGATAGAAAGACAGGAAGAACAGACTGTAAACCTCAGATCAATACAATAAAAGATTTAAACGTCTAAATGACACTCACCTGTTTGAACGGCTGTGTCTCGGTGATGATTGACAGGTGTTGGTCCCGCCTTCAGCTCTGGACTCTCCTCCTGATTGGACACCGCTAGAAAAGTAAATTAATTCTTTATTTTTGTACATTTAATCTGTTAACATCTTAAGCCCCGCCTGAACCGAGCACATTTTCTCCAGTTTGACTTTACCCAAATCTAAAAGCTTAAAATAAGAAAAAAAGGGTGAAAACGCAATAAAAAAACTACAAAAAGTGAGAAAAAAAGCGATAAAAAAGGCGGCGACAACGTGACAAAAAAGTTACTATCACTTTTGTAGGTCTTAGCTTTCAAATGAGGAATTACACTGTTGTTCTCCAGTTGAGAAGCTTTTAGATTTGGGTAAAGCCGAACTGGAGAAAATGTGCTTGGTTCAGGTGGGGGTTAAGAGGTTAAAGGGATATTTCAGGATTTTTGACATTGGGCCTCATTTCCTAGTTATCCAGAGTGTTGTTGATGTCTGGAGATATTTTTTTCTTAAATTCATGCAGTTCTTATATTTGAAGAGTCTAGTGGCGCTAGGCTAGGGCAAGGCTAAAGCATTTCTATGGTATCAGTTAGCCTGCATTAAAAACAGTCTGGCCCACTCCACAGTGCACCTGAGGTAAATCACTTATAACACCAGACTAACCATATAAATGTCTGTGTTAATAGAATAATTATAACCATTTTGCATTTAAAATAACTTCTATTTGAGCAGCATCAGCGTCGTGGCTGTAAGCTAACGCAGCGGCGGAGTGATCTGCGAGAAAATAGTCCCTCAAAATGCGGTAACTCATGTGATACAAGGTCAGTTATATTTCAAAAATTATTCTATTAATACAGACATTTATATGGTTAGTCTGGTGTTATAAGTGATTTACCTCAGGTGCACTGTGGAGTGATGTCAGACTGTTTTTAATGCAGGCTAACTGATACCATAGAAATGCTTTAGCCTTGCCCTAGCCTAGCGCCACTAGACTCTTCAAATATAAGAACTGCATGAATTTAAGAAAAAAACATCTCCAGACATCAACAACACTCTGGATAACTAGGAAATGAGGCCCTATGTCAAAAATCCCGAAATATCCCTTTAACCGCCGCCTGAACCGAGCACATTTTCTCCAGTTCGGCTTTACCCAAATTAGTTTAGTTTATTGGTTTATTTGGTCGGGACAGTGCAAGTTAATGAACAATCCACACCCCGGATTGTAGCCTTGATCTAATTTCCATCCGTCATCCCCCATGCGCACTCTCAAACACACTCTCCTGGCCTATTGTACATGTTTTTAGGTGTGGGGGAAACCTACGCAGACACGGGGAGAACATGCAAACTCCACACAGAAAGGCCCCGTCCAGGTGGGAATCGAACCCGGGACCTTCTAGCTGTGAAGCACGAGCGCTACTGTGCTACCGTGCCGCCAAATCTGAAAGCTTCTTGGAAAAAGTGTCAAAACAGCAACGAAAACGCAACTAATAAGTGACAAAAACGTGCCGGAAAAGCAATAATAATAATACAACAAAAGAGTGACTAAAGAGCGACAACAAAAAAACGATGAAAAAGCAACAAAACATGACAAAAACCCTTCAAGATGTGACAAAAACGTCAGCATCAGTTTTGTAGGCCTTAGCTTTTAAATGAGGTGTTACCCTGTTGCTCTCCAGTCCAGAACCTTTTAGATTTGGGTAAAGCTGAACTGGAGAAAATGCACTCTGTTATCTGGTTAATTAAAACTATTATCTTACATTATATTATTTTTACTTACTACTCAGAGGAGGCTCCGTGCCGTCTCTGACTGGAGGTTCTGCTTCTGGACTCGACGGCTCCTGAAGAAGAAACAATTTGCTTTACATTTGCTTGAAAGAAAGTTTGTTTTCAGCTTTGCTTCATTCCACTTTGTAGCAGCTTTTCTCCAGAGACGTGTGAAAGCAGGAAATCCCACGGAGAAAATAGTCCCTCAAAATGCGGTAATTCATGTGATACAAGGTCAGTTATATTTCAAACATTATTCTATTAACACAGACATTTATATGGTTAGTCTGGTGTTATAAGTGATTTACCTCAGGTGCACTGTGGAGTGGGTCAGACCGTTTTTAATGCAGGCTAACTGATACCATAGAAATGCTTTAGCCTTGCCCTAGCCTAGCGCCACTAGACTCTTCAAATATAAGAACTGCATGAATTAAAAAAAATATCTCCAGGCATCAACAACACTCTGGATAACTAGGAAATGAGGCTCAGTGTCAAAAATCCTGAAATATCCCTTTAAAACGAGCTTCTTTCAGCTCCGTCTGATCGCTAAAGTAAAACCATATCTGCCGTCTGACCAGCGGGAGAGTCTGTTTATTTCTACACGTCTGGACTATCGTAGTTCTCTGTGCTACGGACTTGATGCTGCATTTCTTCATCGTTTACAACTGGTACAGAACGCAGCAGACGGCCTCCTAACAGGTGTAAAGCGATATAACCACATTACTCCTGTGTTACAGTCTCTTCATAGGCTGCCGGTGCAGAATAGAAAACAATTTAAAATCCTATTGTTGTTTTTTAAAGCAGTGAATGGCCCAGAATGTCTTTCTGAACTGTTGTGTTGGTATATGTTTGTTAACAGCATAACAGCAGATAAAAGGCCAAAACTGTGAGAATAATATAGCTCAACATTTCTCCAGGCAAAATGAAGATATTTTAAAATTTAACCTCTTAAAGCAGAACTAAGTAACTCTTGCCCCTAGAGGCCATAAGCGCCACTGCAGGTGTCGTAGCAAGTTGCAATTTTTTTACTTATTAATTGTCCGTGAGAGTAAATACTACGCTGACAGAAAAGACAAAGGGACAGAGGGATATTGAACATCCAATTACACAATGGAGGTAATTTTTTTCACTCACACTTGGCTGTAAATACTGTTTAAGTGGCGCTAGCCCACAGTTAGCTTTTCCCGTTAGCCTGTTAGCTTCTTCTTCGTGATTCTATTAGTGTGTATTGGATGCTCCGACCCCGTGGCAGGAAAGTTGCAATTGTGGTTTTCTGGCCAGAGACACCGGGGGGAGATGAAAGACCCCCCAATCATCCCATTAACACTTGTATTACCCCCAAAGGGACTACGGAAAGGATTTATTTAGGTAGACACGTTACTTAGTACTGCTTTAACCCCTGCGTTAACCAAGCCCATTTTCTCCAGTTCAGCTTTACCCAAATCTAAAAGCCTCTCGACTGGAGTTTTTTGTTGCCTTTTCGTTTGCATCCCTGTTTACGTCTCGTTTTCATCGCTATTTTGGAGCTTATTTTCAAGACACTTTAAGCAGAACCCAAACTCGCAAAAATGTGCTCAGTTCGGGTGAGAGTTAAGATGTTAAAATGAGCCTTCATTGTGTATGGAGAAAATAATTTGATAATTAATGTCAGAAAAGAAAGAAAATCCAGAGTAAATGTGATATTTCTTTGCGGTCAGATGTTTAAAAGCAGGTTAAAATCAGCTAAATCCCATTATAGTGAATAGGGCTAAAGTTCCGTTGGACCCGGAGGTGGAACAATGACATCATCACTTAACAAACGTACTCCTGTGAGAGCCCTGCGGTCATGTGAGTCCTTTGAGTATTCGATCTGCCTCCTCCATTCAGAGTCACTCTTATACCTTGGCTTTCAACACAAGATGAGCCAAGTATTGCATATTATTGCTCTAATGTTTAGCTTCTCTCTGTAAAGACTTTGTTCCTTTGTATATTGTCTATTTATCCTTGTCTGAAACTCATGCAGCACTTTGGGCAGTGTCGACTGTATTGTAAATGTCTCTCAGTCATTTACAGCATGCTCTCTGTACTTTTCTTCATGCTTTCTGCTGTTGAGGTGGTCACTTTTCCCTCAGAAATATCATGATTAATGTGTTTGGAACAGAAACTCATGAGCCTCTAGTTCTGAGCTCGTGAAGTGACCGTTTGTTTCTGCCTCTAGGGGCACTCGTGTTGTACCTTGTGTCTCTCTCTGAGCGCGTCCCTCTCGTACTGTCTCTGCAGCCTCTCTCTCTCCTGCTGCACCCTGCGCTCTTCCTCCTCCTCCTCCCTCATCCTCCGAGCCTCCTCTTCATCCCTGCGCCGCTGCCGCTCCTCCACCTGCAGCTCGATCGCTCGCTGCGAGAAGAACAAAGTGCAATTCAATGATGTCCAACAAACGTGCTATAAATCGAGTTAGGAAGGATTGGTTTCCCTCTTTGCTTGAATACCTGCTGCTCGAGCTGCTTGAGTCTGCGCCGCTCCCTCTCATCGATTTCAGCAGGATCCAAGAGAGACGTCATTGTCCGGAGATGACTGTGCGCAGAGAGAGACACTTTTATACATGTATCTGTTCAGGCTCTTGGCTGTTTGACGACAAGATATACAGATACACAGGGTGCCCAACCTGTTTTGACACAAGATCTACTTGTCAAGAAGCCAACCTCCCGAGATCTACCACTTCAGTGTCAACATTGCAAACCCACACACATCATTTACATCCAGCAGTAAATAACCTTACAACAAGTTTTCTTATTGTCACACAACCACTAGACATCACATCACAAACCCTTCCTCTCTCAAACACACACAAACTCCTCTCACAGTTGCCAGTTTGCAGAGTTTGCTGTAAAGCACAAATACACACACATCAATCTGCATGACGGGCAACAGCCATACTGTAACTGTCCTTAATATGAACCAAACAGAAAAAGAAACCAGATACATTAAACTCACACTTTTCTTTCCTTTTACAGCAATAGAGGATTCGGCGACTATGAAAAGAACTCAAATAGGAGTAGGGCTGAAAGATATATCGTTATCGTATTGATAGAGATTTGAATATTCAAAATATTAAAATCGAAAAAGAAGAAGATGAAATTCTGTCCATATCGTTCAGCCCTAAATAGGAGTTGTTTTTAAGTAGTTGTATCATCTGTAAAACAGATCTCTGTGCATCTTCTGTCTCCACTCGGCGTCGGTGAAAAGTGGGCGGAGCAGACAGGCACCAGTCGCTGTAGCGTCTCTGACTCCACACACGTCTGATAAAACACTGCCCAGGACAAGCTGCTCTGCGGAGATGACACTAGTTTTTTCAGAATCAGAATCAGAATAGTTTTTATTGCCATTGTTTGAGAACAGGTTCCCAAACTAGGATTTTTTCTTGGTGCAGACGTGCAACATATAACACAGAATTTAGATAAAAATAAGCTGATGGCTTCAGTGAAATGAGCTTCGGCTCCCGGTTCAGCAACATGACTCCTAAAAGTCTATGTGGAAAACAAAGCACCTCACGAACGCGCGTCACATCCAAGAGAATAGAAGCGATCTAAACACACACGCAGCTTATCAGTCAGATTGATCAAAATAAGGCCCAGTAGCAGAGAAATGAGACAGAGGGATGAAAGAGCACGGAGCAGGCGCTTTGCTGTGAAGTCAGGCCCGGGGCTGAGTGTGAGAGGCGGCCGGGGGGACAGACGCTGCAGCTCCCGCGGACGCGATGGACGCCATGACTATGCAGAAATAGTTACAGTGGCGCCCTGATTTCGCCGAGTTTGCTTGATTTCGCTTAAATTGTGATCGCGGAATCCTAGAGACCCCTCGCGGTCGATTTGGGATCAGTAGACCCCTGTGTTTGATCATTCCAGGGCCTCCTCTTGAAAAGCAGGAACCATAACCAATTACCTGGCTCTGGAAGTGTGCCCCCCGCTGCTGAAGGTGTCCACACTGGCCCGGACACTGCCCTCCTCCCACTGGGACAGGCTGGAGCTGCCACTCGCCTCGTCCCGGTCAACGCTAGAGCAGACTTCAGCTCTCTCCGCCCTGGGTAAGAGCGGGGCGACGAGGGGGGGTCTGTGGAGGGAGTCGAAGTGAGACGCCCACAGATGCTGGTCCTCCGTCTGCAAACGGGACAAACATTCATGCGTTTGATTGTTGGTTGCACTTAAAGGGGGGGTATTATGTAAAATCGACTTTTTCAAGCTTTATATCATGTTATTATGTCATTCCCTCATTAAACACATGCCTGGAGTGTTGCCTTGGCTCATTCACATATTTTTGAGTAATCAGTAAAAACTTAAAAGGAATAGGCCACCGTTTTTACATACTGAGATATGTTCTTACCTGAGCTTAGACGAGTTCATTTGTACCTGTCTGGTCTCCACGTGTGCCTTCTGTAAAGTAAACACAGCACAGACGGCGTTAGCATTTAGCCTCTCTCTTCTCCTCTATAGCTTCAAACAAGGTGAAGATAGAAGCTACCAAACTCTTCCACGTTTTCCCTATTTAAATATGGTTACGTGAAGTGTTACACCATAAAGTATAATTACACAAAATTGAACAATGTGGATTATCTAAGCAGATAAAAAGGGGAACTATATTGTAAGGCGTAATAATACCAGGAGTAATACGGCATCCGTGCAGTGATATCTTCACTTTACTGTGCGGATGCCGAAGTATCCCTGGTATTATTACGCCTTACAATATAGTTCCCCATTTTATCCGCTTAGATAATCCACATTGTTCAATTTTGTGTAATTATACTTTATGGTGTAACACTTCACGTAACCATATTTAAATAGGGAAAACGTGGAAGAGTTTGGTAGCTTCTATCTTCACCTCGTTTGGAGCTATAGAGGAGAAGAGAGAGGCTAAATGCTAACACCGTCTGTGCTGTGTTTACGTTACAGAAGGCAGGACAGGTACAAATGAACTCATCTAAGCTAAGGTAAGAACATATCTCAGTATATAAAAACGGTGGCCTATTCCTTTAAACGGCAGCCATTTTAGGTGCAACTATGCCTCAGTCCTCCTAGGAACGCCCCCACCTCCTGGAGACGCCTCTGGACCTTTCGTCACCAGCCAAGCCACCAACCACTGCTCCTCAGCTCAGCAGAGCCCCCTCCCCGCACAGTAGTGTTGTTTAGATGCCACAGCAGTGTGCTGAAGGGGGCGTGTCGGAAAGCTTCTTAAAGAGACAGAGGCCTATTTCAAGACGTTCAGTACAGCCATTTTGAGAGAGCAATTTTATTCAAGGCAGTTATTTTAATTTACTGCATATACAGACCAACAGAAGGTTACGTCATCATTGTAGTATGCTATAGACTGGTGCTATGTGATTGAAAAAAGCATAATACCCCCTCTTTAAGAAAAACTACAAATATAAAAAAAAGTTACATCAGTGCAATAGTAGAAGTAGCAGAGGCAGCACTAACAGAACAAGGCACATCATTCACTCCTTTTACTTCATACCTGCCGTTGCTGTAGTTTTTCGAGGCGTTTTCTCTCTGAAGTTTCCTCTCGTTGTTTGTCCAGCTCCTGTAACCAGCGGCGCCTCTGCTCCAGCTTCTGCTCTATCGTCAGCTCAGCCTCGTCCACTGGCGCACTTTCCTTCAGGAGGGAAAAAATTAAGTGGAGAGAGCTTGTAAATGCGGGAAGTTGCTGCTTAATAAAACGCATGATTTTATTCACTCTGTATAACTATGTGTTCAGTCTCATTTATTGTACGTTTCAGTTTTACCCCGACTCTGAGGCTGGATCTGATGGCGGCCGGAAGGTCTTTGTAGCTGACAGAGCTTCGGACGGCGATTAAACTCCCCGTGTCCTCCTCGCCCTGAAACCACAAGAGAAACAGGAAAAAACACACTTAGATGCACGCTTATACTTAATTATTTATGATTATACAGTCAGTGCGAGGTTTTCTGAGCTCAATATTAACGAACCATCATTGTCTGTTGATGTTTTCATCCCATTCAGAGAAGAAGTAAAGAAATTACTAAAAATGTCATTAGTGTTGGTGTGATCCGTAACCGAGTTTTATGGTAAATTGACAAGTCGTCTACTATAATGTTTCCCGCGAATTCTGTAAATGTATAGGTTTCTTTTCTAAACATCAATAACCTGCATCTTTGTCTTGGTCAATGTGTTGTGCAATTATCCTGTACAAATAAAAGCACCATATAAAATGTCAAATACCTGGACTCTGGGTGGAGTCGAGTCGTGGATCTTCAGCTTCAAAGCCACCTGTTCATCTGGAATACAAGACAAATGTATTGACTTTGTACAAGCACTGGCTGTTCGCTGGTGATTTTTCAAAACTGCTTTCAATTGTATTTCACTGGAACACACAGGTAGAAGTGAAAAGAGGCCTCTGAAACACTTCCACTTGATCGATTCCCAAATCAACGAGGAGTAGGGTTGAGTACCGTTAAAACCCATTAAAGCATATATGTCATTTTTCGAGTATAAGGGTGTTTTTGCACCAATTGTCGGTCTTTGGGCCAATGAAATGCAACAGAATAGAGGTGCGGGAGCGTCAGCATCACAAGACTTTTTGTTTCGTGTAATTTGGTGAAATATTTGTGGAGATATTCACTTTTTTGGGTTGCAACCCAGCTACAGTCGTTTATAGAGCATACACGTAAATGCGGCGCCGCAACACACGATGTTCAGTTTCATTCGATCAAAAGGTTTGACTCAAAAACGATCAGAAAACAGTCGTTCTGCTCTTTCCATCACGTAGTTTTATTGAGAAGTCAAGTGCGGGACGAGAGGAGAGGAGAGCTGCGTCTTCTCCTCTGGCTGACAGCGCTGAGCAGCAGTGAGGGGAGGGGCTTTCTCTGAGGGGAGGGGCTTTCTCTGAGGGGAGGGGCTTTCTCCTCCTGCTGTGTTTAGAGAAGGATACTCTGCCCTTCCCCATCACCAGCTTTTTATTTCTTTATAGCTTAATAATTATTATATTTATTTCCCATGTTTCTATATAAAACTATTAATTAAATTGTATTTTAAAGAGTGGATATTGTTTTGGGTTTAGAGAGAAGCTGCTAGACATTTTTGAAGTGACCTCAAAAGACAAATTACAAAGGTTTAACATAACAAATACAGGCCTATATTTTAGTATAAGAGGGCAATACTTTATTTCAGTTTTCTTTTACATATTTTATTTTTGTGAAGGTGTATCTAAATAAATCCAATTTCTCAGGAAACGCCACAAGTGTAAGCTCTCAAATATGAATTTTGTTCCCATCTGCTACAGAGGCTGAGAAATCAATCATTTAGTAGGCGTTGACACAATTGCTGAATACTTCTGGAGCTTCAGGTTTTCGGGGTCTTTTCTGAAATCGCCCATAGGTTTTCACAGGCCTTTTTTCCAGGCGTTTCAGGCCTAAATGGGTTAAATGATACCAGTCTGGTATCGGAAAAAAAGTTTCGCTTCTACTGGTACCGAAAAAATAAAAGTATCAAAAGCAGGAACCGGAAAAAAAAATTACCGGATAATCTTTAGATCCAAGTTTTGATGCTGTTGGTCATCAAAAATTGAGGGAAAAAATTTGTGGGAAACTGGGGGGGGGGGGGAATAAAAGTAACAAAGTGTAAAAGAAATCAAAAGTGAAACACAAGGTGAAAAAATAGATGCCCTTTTGTAGTTAAAGGAAGTTTCTTGGTTGTTTTACCTGAAGTAAATGACACAAATGTAATGGAATCGGTATCGAAAACCAAGTCTTGGTAAAGTACTGGTATTGAAAAAAGAAATGTAACGGTAAGCAACCCTAAACAGGAGGCTTGGAAACAGCCTCACTAGCGTTTGCTTGTAATTATTTGTATGTAATAGCGCACGTCTGTACCGAGTTCTTTTTTCCACTGAGCTTTCTTTGCTTCCAGCGCAGGCCTATCCTCAGACGGTCGCTCCTCCACCCACTTGAACAGACCCCCAGATCTAAACGGCAGGAAAAAAAATCAATTTATCCACATTATAGAGTATTTAGTTAGTGGTGCGTATATTAGGTACTTACGGTTTATCATTGTCTGGTGCATTTAGAGTTTGAGTTCCTGCCCTTATGGCTTCGGTTTCCTTTGTTTCTCTAACTTTAGACTCAGGGTCACAATCTGCCTGGACCTCTGAAAATAAAAAGTATCTTATTATATGATACACTGACTAACGCGATGCAAACTAATAATGTACATTAGGGCTGCACAATATCGCTAAAAATATCGTATCGTGATATTAGGTGATACAATATCTGTATCACGAAAAGCCACAATACATCGTAACGTCACTAAAGTCTTCATCAGATCAACATACTGTGTTTTTTTAAAACTCAGCCAAAATGCACTGATTTTATAAATGTGTAAAAGTTCTAGTTAAAGTTTTAAACTTTAATAAACAGCAACAATGTGTCGTACCACAACTACGCAGATGACACTCAGATCTACGTGTCACTGACGGCAGCTGAACATGGGCCTGTAGATACTCTCTGTCACTGCATCGAACAGATCAGTTTGTAGATGCAAAACAACTTTCTCCAACTAAACTCAGACAAAACTGAGATCATTGTCTTTGTCCCACAGACACAAAGACAAAGTGTTATCAGTCACCTTGAGTCTCTCTCTCTAAAACCAAAACATCAGGTTAGAAATCTAGGAGTAATCATGGACTCAGACCTGAACTTAAACAGCCACATCAAAGCAATAACATCATCAGCTTTTTACCATCTGAAGAACATTGCTAAGATCAGAGGAATAGTGTCAAAACCAGACTTAGAGAGACTCATCCATGCATTTGTCTCCAGCAGGTTAGACTACTGTAACGGCTGCTCACTGGCCTTTCTAAACCAGCTGTTAGAGCTGCAGAACATCCAGAACGCTGCTGCTCGAGTCCTGACAAGAACCAGGAAATACGACCATATTAGTCCAGTGCTCCGGTCTCTGCACTGGCTTCCTGTCACTCAGAGAATAGAATTTAAAACAGCTCTGCTTGTGTACAAGTCTTTTCATGGTTTAGCACCAAAGTCCATCTCTGACATGTTAGAGCCGTATGAACCATCTCGGGCCCTGAGAACTTCAGGGAGGGGTCTCCTGGTGGTTCCCAGAGTCAATAATAAACACGGTGAGGCTGCGTTTCAGTTTCATGCAGCTAAAATCTGGAACAGTCTTCATGAGGATGTGAGACAGGCCTCAACTCTGACAATGTTCAAATCCAGGCTGAAAACAGCTCTTTTACCCGTGCATATGAAAACTGAAAGTATTTTATCTGCACTCTTGCCTTTTACTGTCATTGATTAACTTTATGTTGATGTTTTATTGATTGATTTGTATCTGTTTTCTTGTAATTTTATGCAACTGTGAAGCACTTTGAATTGCCTTGTGTATGAATTGTGCTCTACAAATAAACTTGCCTTGCCTTGTCGTGGTGCTGATGTAGTGTTTTTAACCTCTTAACCCCCACCTGAACCGAGCACATTTTCTCCAGATCAGCTTTACCCAAATCTAAAAGCTTCTTGAAAAGAGAGTCAAAATAGCGGCGAAAATGAGATGTAAATGAGGATGAAAACGTAGCAAAAACGTGACTAAAAAGCGACAAATAACTTTCAAAAATGCAAGGAAAAAGTGACGACAACACGAGGAAAAAGCTTTTAGATTTGGGATTTTTAAGACGGGGGTTAAGAAGTTAAGTCTTGTTTTGACACAGTTTGCTAAAAAACTAGTTACTTATTTTTGTGTTTACTTAGAATAGAACATATCGTGTTTAAATGGTTTTGTGAAACATTGCACAGCTTCATCGCAAGTTACTTTAATATCGTGCAGCCCTAATGTACATGTTGTGTGAGGATTGTTACCTTCTGTTCTTGGTGGTGCGTTGTTCGTCTGGACGGTGCTGAGGATCTGCTGGAGCTGCTCATTGGTCAGACACGACACACTGTCTGACGGCGCTGCGCTCGGAATGGACGGTTTCACTTCGAGCTCTGAGTTTTTACTACGCACTTCTGGTTTTCTGTTTGGCCTCACATTTTGGGATTTGGCTGGTTTCACCTTTGACATAAAAACAAACAAAAACATTAGAAGGATAAATTTATGATCTCTTAATAGTAATTCAGGACGCTTCATATTCTTGGTATTCTCACATTTTTGTCGCTATTTTGACGCTTTTTTCAAGAAGCTTTTAGATTTGGGTAAAGCCAAACTGGAGAAAATGTGCTCGGTTCAGGTGGAGGTTAAGAGGTTAAAACTATGGAAATTATATTAATGGGAATTCGGTGATGCAGCTCGGTGTTTTAAGTAGGGGTGGGAACCTCTGGATACCTCACGATTACATACAATATGCGATACATGGCTTACGATAACGATAATCTCACGATACGCCGATACTGCGATAATTGATATATATTGCACAAAATACGATACATCACGATTTTTTTAACCTTTACTTTAACATACTACATATTATTCATCATTTTATTCACACATTTTTCATGTGCTTTGTACCACTTTTTCTGTGTGTATAAATGATCCCCGACTTACACACTGAAAATGGGTCTATAGATCTGTCAGTGACTTAATTTACATTTAAATAAACAAGAAACAACAGTCCTATTTAAAAAGTAATAAATCAACCCCACAATAATCTTATTTATAAATATAAAAACTATCATTAAAAGTAATATAATCGTATGACCATACGGCCTCTATTGACTGTGAAAACAATCGAGCATTGCTGCCTCATTAATATGCATGACGTCATCAAAAGTATCTATATCGGAATAAAAAGTATCGATATCGGTATCGTCCCGCAAAATATCGCGATATATCGTTCCTCAATATATTGTCACACTCCTAGTTTTGAGCATATAAAAAACACGAGTGCCAGCAGAGGAAGTTGTCTGCATCCTTGTGTGGGCAATTTGAGAACTGAAATAATCATTGAACATGAAAAGAACAAAATGAGGTGTGTTTATAAACTGTTAAAAATGTTGACCTGACCTTGGCATTAGTTTTAACTTCTTTGACCGGCGCGTGGTTCTCTTGAGTGTTTAATGACGTCGCAGTTTGGCCCCGCCCTCTGACAGTAGCCCCTCCTCTCCCCTGTATATTCTGACTCCTCCTGTTCAGTGCAGTCGGTTTTCTGATCGGCTGCTCCTCCGTTCTGGGCGAGTCCAATCGCGATGGTTGTCTGCAGCTCAGGACACTGGGCAGCCTGGGTCTTGGCTAAAAACATCAAACAAAATATTCTAACTTTAATTGGAATTGAGGGGTGTCGAGTTGTCGGAGCAGAGGCAATTCATGAGGTCACTCAAGCAAGGCTCGCAATGTAATGTATAGAGCTCGGGATTGTGTCTTCAATAATGTAAAGTTTATCGAGATTCCTGACGCATCCCGAAAACTAAAACTAAAACTAACTAAAATGTGAAATACTGGAGTTAACGTTTATATAAAAGCATTTGGACACTGCAGTGTGTTTGATGTATTATTTATCAGTAGTGTCCAGGCAGCTAATGCACAAATTCAAAAGCTCTTCACTTTTTATGCATTTTTAGCTAATGTATGGACAATGTTTGCAAGGATCTCCTAAAATGGGCAGTTTCTATGTTAACATTCAATTTCAACAATTCCATCCCAAACTCCTCAACTATGTGGATAAGGAACCTTATTTCATTAGTTGTAAAAAAGGTTAAATCATCGACTGGACTGGGTTTGGGTAAAGTTGAGGACATTTCTGACCTACGGAGCTAAGAAGAAGCTTACATGCTCTACACTCAGTGAAATACTCTGTCTATATTCTATAAGTGCTGAAGCTCTCTCCAGAGAGTGTGAGAAAATCTGTGAGCAGTATCAACGTACGCAAAGCATCGGGTCCAGACAACATACCAGGTCGTATACTGAAAGTTTGCACTGATTAACTCACTGAAGTCTTCACAGACATTTTTAACACATCTCTGCAGCAGGCTGTGGTCCCAACGTGCCTCAAAGCGACCACCATCATTACATCATACACTCCTGCTTTAATGACTACCGCCCAGTAGCACTCACTCCAATTCTTATGAAGTGCTTCGAGCAGCTCGTCATGGAACACATCAAGTCTGTTCTCCCTCCCACCCTGGACCAGTTTGCTTATCGGTCCAATCGCTCAACTGATGATGCCATCTCCACTGTGCTTCATTCAGCCCTCACTCACCTTGAAACAAAGGACTCCTACGTTTGAATGCTGTTTTTAGACTTTAGCTCAGCATTCAACACTATAATCCCACAGCAGCTAATATCACAAACTGCTCCACCTGGGGATCAACACATCACTGTGCAACTGGCTGCTGGACTTTCTGACGGGGAGACCACAGGCTGTACGTGTCGGCGGAAAGTCCTCCAGAACCATCACACTGAACACGGGGGCTCCCCAAGGCTGTGTGCTGAGCCCCCTCCTGTTCACTCTGCTGACCCATGACTGCGCTCCAAAGTACGACTCAAACCTCTTCATCAAGTTTGCAGACGACACAACAGTGGTGGGTCTCATCAGCAACAGAGACGAGTCAAACTACAGGAGTGAGGTGAGCAGTCTGGCCATGTGGTGCACACAGAACAAGCTCTCTCTAAATGTGGAGAAGACAAAAGAGATTGTTGTGGACTTTCGAAGAGCGCGGGTCCAGCATGCTCCTCTAACAATCAACGGTGCTGCAGTGGAGAGGATGACCAGCACTAAGTTCCTGGGTGTGCACATCACAGAGAACCTCTCCTGGACCATGCACACTACATCACTGGTCAAGAAAAGTAATCAGCGTCTCTACTTTCTCCACAAGTTGAGAAGAGCCAGAGTCCCAGCCTCCGTTATGTGCAACTTCTACAGAGGGACTATAGAGAGCATCCTGACCAGCTCCATCACTGTGTGGCACGGCGCCAGCACTGCCTCCTGCCGAAGGAGCCTCCAGCGCATCGTGAGAGCCGTGGAGAGGATCTGCAGAGCCCCTCTCCCCTCCATTAAGGACATGTACTCCACCCGTCTCACCCACAAAGCCGTCAGAATCACCAGGGACCCTATGCACCCATCACACAGTCTCTTCAAGGTAATGCCTTCAGGGAGGAGACTGTGGAATCTACGGCCCAGGTCCAGTCGACTTAAGAACAGTTTCATACACAAGGCCATCGGGAAGCTGAACTCCCTGCCCTCCCTCTCACTCCTCTTCCCCCTCCCCACAATTAAGGATGAGAGAAATATAATTTCAAATCATTCACATGGTTTGACAAATACAAAAATCTTGAATATTCCACCAGTTTTGTATCTAAGAATTCATTAGTATGAAAAGAAAGTATGAAAGAAAATTACTAACAAGGAAGTAATATTATTATTATTACTTTTTTCGATAGCTATGTGACACAGATGAGCAGAGACTGAGACAAACCTGCTCAGATGATGGAACAGTAAAAACCCTGAGCTTTTGGAAAGGTGGAGACCCAAAGTAAAGTATTTGATCTATATTTATATGCTTGAATATTTTTTGGTAGAGTTTATGCGTTTTGGACAGAACTGTGAACTGTTACATTGAATTCTTGTCACAAAATAAGGTGCAAACATATATAACAGGTGTCATTATTGGTTATCGGTATCAGTTATCTGGAAATTATCGGTTATCAGTATCGGTTAAAATCATTGTGCATCACTATTAAATATAAACCAAAAAAAATCCTACCTTCACAGGCTTCTTCTGAACTTTTTCTCCTGCAACATAAAGATGACAGACATTTCTTTCAATAGTTCATTTATGGGACATGATTATCGCAGTAAAAATCATTGATAATTTCCCAGCAACTTCAATAAACATCAGGAAGTCCAAACAGCAAACATTTGAAAGACTTACCACGGTTTAGAAGAATGAGTTTGGGTTTTCCATTTTCTAGTTCAAACAGCAAGCCATCTCTGTAGAGGGGAAAATGTAAATTGAGGACATTTTTGTCATTCATCAACGCTTACCACCAGACCAGACATACATTATAAATACATCGCATCTTTAAATAGTACAGACAGGGCAAAAATACATTTCGTGTTGCCCCAAATAAATAAATAAATAAATGTTAAATCTCTCTGCAAATCACATAGAAATCATCAGTTTTATATCCACCATTTAGCTCACGAAAATATTACATCATGTTGCTTGGTATATTGAACGTCCTAATAACTATCAGCTTTAGGGCAGGTTTATGAGCCCGATTCATTCACAGCTGTTTCAATAACAACAATCTGACTGCAACTAGCCACCCCCTCATGCTAACTTCAAAATTACACACTCACCCCAAGTTCATACTGACTGGTGCCGTTTCAGTGGTTCAAAAATAGGTAACTTCCCACCCGAAGATGGAGAATAAATGTATTAAAGTGCTTTTCATCGAGTTTAAAAGTGCGTTTTTCGTTCAAATTGGCCGCAGCACGTTCATTTTCAGGGCGTTCGTTGGTAACTGACAACAGCCAAGAACGACGGCGCTGATTGGTTCGTGAATTCTACCCTCAGCCAATCATAGGCCACTATGCTCACCTTTCAATTTGACTGTTGACAACAGTTGACAGCTTGTTATTTTATTTATTTTACATCTCATATCAACAACTTTAACTAAACGTCTTTCCAAATAATAGGCTACATAATGAAATAAAAATAATAAAATAAAAACAAATTTTATTGCCGTAAAATAAAAACACCGTCCAGTTAAATTTGTATTGATTAGTTTTCCCTTCGGGGACTATTGGAGCATTTATTTATTTATTGATCCACTCGTTCAATTAGCTTCCTCCAGATCCAAGTAATTCATTGAAGATGGACAACTCCTGTACGACTGAGAACTTACACAGACATCTTCCTACACCTCCAGATCATTACTCCCCAGTCACGCTGATGAGCCGCTTGAGTTTCTTCAGTGAAAACGTGCTGAATATCGCCAACAATACGTACGTAAATAAAGCCTAGTCCAGTTGCTCACTATTTTCAGTTTGTGTCAGCTAAAGATGACAATGTTTTCTTCTTCCTAAGGGGGGCGCCGCAAAACATAATTGAGAAGCACTGCCCTAGATCAATGTATCATAATATACCGACACCGACAGTGGTTCGGTTGTGGTCAGAACATTCGCCCACAAACCCAAAAAATTAGCTCTAGCATTTTGATAGCGGCTACCTTCTGTTGTTGTGTCCTTGGGCAAGACACCCGGGAATAACGTAAAACATTTGAGATAAATAAGACATAGAATATGGATAGAATGGATAGGAAAGGATCTTTGTAACTGGCATATTAAAGTCAGGGTTGTATTAAATTGCTATTGTTTGTTCATTTTTGTTTGGTGTGGATTTAATACGCAAAGGTTCTTTGTTACGTTTCTTCTTCTACACTTTATTTTCTCTCCTTTTTCCTCATGTTATGCCCTAGTTTAGTCTGTTATTAATAACTTATAAACCTGGGGCCTGCATATTACATTACTGCACTCCTCAATCTAAACCTGTAGGGGGCGTCTGAACGTTTCCATTGCAAATTGTATGCGATAGCCTCCGTGGATGTTTTTCTCCTCCGTTCATGAGCCCGGAGTACTGGGACAGACACCCATGTTCTTGCCCGGTAATTGAAGCACTTATCCCCCATAAAATCAGCCCCGTGTCCCGCATCCAAACCCGACGGTAAGTGCATGTACTGCGACGAGTTGAGAGACCCACTGCGTAACGACAAACCGTGCTATTAGCCATTAGCATCGCGGCTAACTGAAGCCACATTATTTGTTTAACTTAAAGGACAAATTGCCAGGTAGACAGTACACAGCATGATTATACATGCACTCTTTTTTAACTTAGAGTCATTACGATGCACAGTGGGACTCCAATCCTTGTTAAAATATTTATTTCAAAGGCGAAAACGAATTTAGCATATTAGCATGTTGTCAAGCTAAGGTCAAGAAGCTGACAGAAGTCCATATAAACGTGTTATGTGCCAAATTGGCGAATAGGCAAAGTATTGATTGGTTTTTTTCCACATTTCAGCCTATTTCAATTGATATATGGTAAAAATGCAATGTTTTATTTGCCTGTAAAGTTTTAACTATTGTGAGTATGGCGTTATTTCATAAATTGATTTAAAAAGCCATACATACACTGGCAGCGAATGGTCCAATGTGTGCCTCTTTAATGTTTTTGTATATGCGTTTTATTACTGTCTTATGCACACTGTCTCTTCTCTTCTCTCTAAATAGTTATTTGATCTTACAACAGCTGGCTAATAATGAGGTTTAAAGGTGAATGTGGGAACTAATGCGACAAATACAACCAAAACAACAACAATGGGGCTATTTTTAGCTCACTCACATTTTCATTACGGTGCTTAAATCTCTCTAGAGGGCGTCTTTCTGTGATTGCCTCATTAATTGAATCCTTATTTCAGTCGTTTTTAGTCCTAGTTTTTGACCTTGTTTGATATTAGTTGGTCCAGATAACGCTTGGCTTGGACCTGTCTTTTTTATTGTCTCTGTGAGCTCCTGTACCGAGTTCACATTTGGCAATTTGTTTGCTCCATTTTGATGTTTCATCCAGTCAGTTTCCATTTATCACTTGCAGGGGTAGGGCTATAGGTAGGGCTGGGCGATATATCGATATTTAAGATATATCGATATATTTTTAAATGAGATATGGAATTAGACCATATCGTGTATATCGGGATATTTCAAATTCAGATAAGCTAGCTAACAAAAAGAAACATGTAATCTCGAGCTGATTTTTAAAAAGGTTTATCTTAAACTGAGCACTTTATTTTGTTTTCTCTTTATATATAAATGCTGCCCTCAGAAAAAGATTGACCTATTTTATTTTATAGACTATTTTTATTTAAGATATTTTTTTATTCAAATGCGCACCTTACAGAGCTTTGTTTATGTTTACATTTTATAGTGAATTTAACAAAACTACTCGTATTTGACTTTGATTAGGATTTAACATTTCATTTCACAGCTCTCACTTTGCGGAAAAAATATCGGGATATATATATCGTATATCGATATTCAACCTAAATATATCGGGATATGACTTTTGGTCCATATCGCCCAGCCCTAGCTATAGGTATTTGTTTACATTTTACTCCAAATTTGAACAAATTCCTACTATAAACCTATTACTTATAGACCCTTTAATTGTTTGTAAACATTCCGGGCTTAGCTGGAGGCAGGAAGCTAGAGTCCTATCTATTTATATTGTAGCTGTTGTCATAGTAACAATAAACAAATGTCTAACTGTTTTTGGAAATATCAGATAAACCTTATTTTATCGTCTCAAATGTCATTCCTCTTGTTCTTGCACCTTAAGCCACAACAGAACCACAATTTTCAGTTGTAGTTTTACACTTAAAATCGCTAGTTTTAGTTTAATCTTATTTCTCTTGGTCACTTCCTGCCTCCAGCTGATGTCACTGATGATGCCAGCAGTTAAAGGATCTATAGGGTGGTGTCTCTATTGAACACCCTTTCAGCCCATAAATTATTATTATTATTATTTTTCAAATATTTAGTTATGATTTTTATGTTGTATGTTTGAGTTTACATTTAAAACTAAATGTTTTGTTTCATCCTTTTGCCCCTCCTCGTTTCCCTGGACCATTATAGACTGATGCAGGCTTTTGTTGTGCTGGCTGTGGAACAGAGTCACTCAACCGTTTGCAAACTCTTCAGTATTTTATGAGACGAGGCAAGTTCACACGGCTTTAGTGGCTACTTTTGCACTTTACATTTGTGCTTGTCTGCCTGATTACGGCACATGTTGGCGCTGAAGTATATGTAGGGAAAGAGGACATGAAGTTAGTCTGTGTGAGACTGAGAGCAGAGGGTTGGGTTTGATGGAGGTAGACGATTTGCTGTGCGCTGACCCCTGTAGATATGTCCATCTATAATACATGGTTTAATACATTATTAACATGCTTATTAACATGTCGGTAATATGAAGCTGAACTTTGAATTACAGGGACAGTATTGTTTCATCTCTAGCTTGGTTCTCTTTTTGTTTAAGTGTTTAAAGCATTCATCAACGGATTCAAATGTCAGTGGTTCAACTCTATGTATTCGTCGTGTCCTTGGGTACTTCGCCCACTTTGTCTGTGTAAATGAAATGTGAGAGTGAGAGTGAGGGGTTGCCACAGATTGTTAGCCGCGCTTCCATCTACCCCAGGGCAGCTGTGGCAACGTCTATCTTGGCACCGATGAGTTTGAAGAGTGAATGAATAATGGTGCCTTGCAAAGCAGTAATTAGGGATATCAAGATTAACCGGTTTTACGATTACCACGATTATAAAAGGACGCGGTAGGTTATCCGTAAGAATTTTAGAAGCCACGGTTTACAGTGGAAATTTTTCGCGCTGACGCACGAGCCGCTGCACGCCATAAACAGCGTAAACTTACCGGTAGTTGAGCAAGGCAGAAGGACGCTCTCCTCCAGTGTTGTATCCACCCAAAAACGATTGAAGTCAGCAGAGTGGGACGTCTTTAGGATCCAAAACATGACCAAGGCGTTGTTGTTGTCGATGGAACATCCGTTATTCAAACCCTGTCGTCAGAAAGTTGCAGCAAAAGGCGCTGATATCGGCTACGTCGAATATAAACAACATCTTGGAGATAATCCTTCGCTGTAAATGTCCAGGTCAAGGTAACGAACTGCATAATTCCCTAAAAAAGTTGTCCAGTTGGGAAATAGCCACAACTGGCTCAGGATGTAAACAAAAAGCTAACGCGCTCCGCTCTGCTTCAGCGTAACAGAAAGGAAAGTGAAACCGCGCACATGTGGAAATCAGCTGTTCAAAAGAGTCTCCTTAGTCATTTTGTAAACACGTTTCATTCTCTGTTCATCAAAACATCTGACAAATAATTAAGCAGCAGCAGAACTTTGAGAACATGAAACCGAGCCTAGACTGTGGCCTAATAATATATAGTCAAATAATTATGGTCATTATAAAGAAGTAAAGTCGACATTGTTTTGTATTATTCAGTGTAGGCCTATTTATTTTAATGCAAAACAATCTTAAAGCATTTTTCATTTTTAGAAACAGTGAATGTTTACAAGTTTACAAGTATTAAAAAGCTTTTTAAAGACAAAAACTAAAAATATCAGTTCTTTCCTTTCATTTGGTCGATAAGTAAGGGATAATGCACTCTGAGGTGTCCATTATCAGAAATAACTGGACGACGCGGAGGCGTGAACCGAACGGTTGCTTCCGCGGAGTCCAGTTATTCTGATAATGGACACATCAGAGTGCATTATCCCGCTTATACCATGGTCCGGCAAACTGAAACTGTTCATTGGGACCTGTTTACTTATTTTTTTAAGTCCTGGGCAGGAGTTATTTCACTTTTTAATCAGTTTTACCTGAAAGTAGTTCCATCTCAATTGTTTACCGTTACTATGGAAACAGCTGCAGTGGAGTGATATAGAACGTGATTTAACAGTTTTTTTAACTGGTGTACATTATCACTTTTTAATGGACACCTTCCAACCAATCAGAATCGAGTATTCACCCAGACCATGGTATAATTAAACGATACCAGTATGGTATTAAATAAAACAAACAAAGTGAAGGTACTACTGGTATTAAAAAAATAAAAATATAAGGTATTGAGAAAAAAATCATTAGAGACCAAGTTTTGATGCTTGTTGGATCTAGGGACAGCATTAAGGAAGTTTCTTGGTTGTTTCTCCTCAAATAAATGATACAAATTTAAGGGAAAAAAATATTTTTACGCCCTAAGTATGAATACTTATGCACGCCCCACCTTTCTATTTTTTTGAAAAATAACAGAATCATGTATCATTTTGCCTTCACTTCACAGTTGTCTGTTACTTGTGTGTGAACATTCAGTTAAAAATTCAAAATAAAATGTTTATGTTTATGGTTGTAAACATGACAAAATGTGCAAAAGTTCAAGGTGTATTAGTATTTTCAAGAGGCACTGTAGGTATCGAAAAAAGAATTGTTATATCGGTGTCGTAAACCAAGTACCAAGTACAAAACGTTACCCAGCCCTAGCTGTGCCCTAGGGCAAGCTACTCTTCCCGGGGTCGCTGCTGTCTTGCTCTAGGACAGTAATTCTTAAAGTGTGGTCCGCCATCGCCCCCTAGTGGTCCGCGAACCCCCTTGTCCCCAACCCCTCCACAGCGCACGTCGTACACGGAGTTGGGTCGTTTTGGCCAACTCTTATCATTTGATCAAACTTTAAGAATAACCAGCATAGTGTGACCAGGGCGTCTTTCCTTTTTGAGGGACAGAGCTGGAAGTGTTATGGAAGCACATGGATGAGCATGGCTGGCACTTCTCAGAACCGTGCGTACAGTTTCCTCATCCTGTTTGTCAATATGTAGCTAGAGTAAAACGCGCTGGATTTCACACAAGGCTGGGGGCATTAGCGCACTTGATGCGCGGGTTGCGGGTTCCCCCGCAGTCTCCACAGCCATGCCCGCGGATCGGGTCATAAAAGTCTCTAATGGCAGATCTGGTTGTGGCGGGTCGAACAATCCCGGCCTGCTGCCGCCGCCATACGCGCGTCCACTGTATTCAGCCAAGACTCATTCTATCGTCTTTACAGCAGGTGTTTGACGTCAACATTCGGCAGATTTTCATAGAATAAGCAGCGTTTTGTTGCTTGTGATCCAGAGAACGCTTTTGTGGAGCAAAATGTCTCCTATTTTCCACGGCATGTGCGTCTGTGCATGAGTTTGCGTTACCGAACATCCAAAGCTTACAGAGTCTGCCCTCAAAGTGCTCATGCCCTTCCCAATACTGTATAACTGTGAAGGTGAAACTCTCCTCTTTAGAGCCAGACATTCAGAAACTGATGTGTGATAAGCAGCACCGCTCGTCTCAACAGTCACGTTGAGTTTTTGATGGAAATCTCAAAATGTAAAATCCACAGATCTATTAGTTTTGTAATGTAGTTTTTGTTTCATGTGTAAAATCCCAGTAGTTTCAGTGATATTGGACATTAAGGGGAACATTTTTCCCCCAGCATTTTATTGTTACCATAGTTACAACCATAGACTTCCTACCACAGCCTAAGCTGCAGCTCATTTCACATTTACTTAATTCATATAAGAATTTAACATAAGAATTGCATTGTGTTTGAATAATTAGTTTTTGACTTGAAACAGTTGCATATCAAACATAAATTTAGCTTATCCTTCCTATTTTGTTGTTTTTTGGGGTGTGTTGGAGTGGGATTCTGTTAGGTGGAAGATAAAGTGGTCCTTGGGCTGAAAAAGTTTGAGAAACACTGCTCTAGGACATACAACAGAAGGTACCGGTACTGGTTAGTGGGATCAAAAGGCCAATGTCAAAATTTGGGTTTGTAGGAAATGTTCTGACCCCTATTGTTGAACCATTAATTGGGCAATTTAGACATAAATGACCTTTCTGACGCTAATTAAATGGAGTAATGAGTCATACGCTTGGTCTCAAAGGTCCAATCTAAATGAATGAGCTGAGTGAGTGACTTTAAGGCAGTGTTGTGGCTGAGATCTTGGTCAGGAATAGAAACTTAATCAGAGGCGGCTTTCAGTGATGCTCAGATCTGATTGGTCAAGCTGCTGAGGACAAACACACAAGTACAACGGGAGGAACATGGAGGTAAACAAGGACTAAAACTATCAATGACAGTATCACAGGTACGGCTAGATTTGCAATTTAAGTTTTACGGTTCATGTTCAGTTCACAGAGCACACTTTAATGACGTCCAGGAGCAAAAACATCTGAGGCAAGACTGAAATATGCTAAACTAATACAAGATTCTGAAACGGTGCACTGCCTCATGGGTGTGTCCCTGTTTCAGAGCGTGGTGTCCTGCACTGGTCCGCTCCACAACAGTCTTTCACCATCTCCTGGAAAGAGTTCAGCAGTTAATCTGTTTTATTCTCCAGTGAACGTCCATTAGCCAGAACAATAGAATGGATAGAAGGCATTAATGTCTTGTTTAATTTCTCAGCAGTGACCCAAATGTAACCCAGACACACTGTTTATCAATTGTGTGTGTTGGTAATTGGCGTGTAACTGGACGTGTATCTTGACTGATGTGATTACTGTGGGGCCGACTCAGCCTGATGTTTCCTGTTAAAGTCTATTTTTAGAAACTGCGGCGTTCAGTGATGGACATCTGCTTCTCCACATGATTCACTGCACAGTCCCCAAGGAGGCTGGTCCTGTCTCCTCTCTCCTGTGACACTATAGGACCAGCACAGGCAAAACCCCAGGGACTAAAGCACGACTAAACCTGTAACTCGTCATTTGTGCTGTTTTGAATTATCCTTTTCACTGTGGTTGTTGTGACGATTTAAGATGTGTGTCCTGGATTTTGTTGCATATTTTCAACCCCCGCTTTAACCAAGTGCATTTTCTCCAGTTCGGCTTTACCCAAATTTAAAAGTTTACAGACTATAGACCAGTGTAACGCCTCATTTGAAAGACCTACAAAAGGACACTATGACCGACCAGATGAGTGAGAGTCATCAAATAAAGAGGCAAAGAGGAAGTTCTATGACTGATCCCCAGTGAGTGTAGAGTTTATTTACTTATTCTGTGGAGTAAAGTCAGGCTGACGGGGTCGATGCGATGCCGCCCTTATCACCCGCGCTAAAGTAAGCACTAAAAGTGCATAATCCCCAAAAAAGTCGTCCAAATGTTGGGAAATAGCCACAACTGGCTCAGGATGTAAACACAAAGCTAACGCGCTCCGCTCTGCTTCAGCGTAACAGAAAGGAAAGTGAAACCGCGCACACATGTGGAAATCAGCTGTTCAAAAGAGTCTCCTTAGTCATTTTGTAAACACGTTTCATTCTCTGTTCATCAAAACATCTGACAAATAATTAAGCAGCAGCAGAACTTTAGAGAACAGGAAACCGAGCCTAGACTGTGGCCTAATAATATATAGTAAAATAATTATGATAATTATGGTCATTATAAAGAAGTGAAGTTGACATTGTTTTGTATTATTCAATGTAGGCCTATTTATTTTAATGCAAAACAATCTTAAAGCATTTTTCATTTGTAGAAACAGTGAATGTTTACAAGTTCAAGTATTAAAAAGCTTTTTAAAGACAAAAACTAAAAATATCAGTTCTTTCCTTTCATTTGGTCGATAATCGTAAAATCGCAATATTTTCTCTCAATAATCGTGACTCAAAAAATTGACAACCCTAGTCGAGTATAGGCCTATTAAACATGGAGTCAGTGCACATTGGCTTTCTTGCTTTAGCCTAGTCCTTTTGAGCTGCCATTACTGTGTAATGATGTAAATTCTTAAAGAAAATAAGAATTTAAGCAGCTCAAACAAACTAAACTTTAATACAGTATTTTTAAAGCTCTAAAGAGCTTAGCATTTGAATATTTTACACTAGAACCTATTTTGATACAATACAGCACATAGTGTAATTCGGTTTTGAGGAATTTTTGCGCATTAAATGTATCGAATCAAAACAAAATCATGACCTTCATATTGCAATACGTATCGAATTGTGACAAAAGTGAATCGTTGCATCCCTAGTGTCGACCCATCCCGGCTCCGCTCTGTGCCTCCTTCTGCAGCCGTGCGTGGGGTGAGACACGTGTGCACGGGAAAGACACGCGGTGTAAAACATTAAAAACTTGCTTATTCTCAGAAACCCCCAGAGCTGCAGCCGCTAACCCGCTGTAAAAAGCGAAACGTAACGCCTTCATATTGAACAGAGCCTCGCCCTGTGCTTTAGTCACAAATACCCGAACTTAAGAGTTTCGAGTGGAGTCTATTTTATCCGCTAACGGCGCACACAGTAGTGTCCCACGTGCACGTCAGTGCGAGCCGGTGTTGACCCACTGGACACGAGCTGAAAGTGGCAGAAAACAGGCTGTGGCTCTTGTTCATTATTTACAGCACTAAGTTTTCATTTGGTCCCAGAGCTACAGCCAAATCTAACCAACAGCCTGATTAACAAAACATGTATATAAGGCTTAATCTTTTATTTACTAGATAATTTTGGTCTATACTTGTATTTTACCTCCTATATATTATAAGCACAAATTGGAAATAAATTAGGTCCAAACGTAGAGTAACTGTGTAATAAAAAGCGTAATAAAAAATATAGGCCTAGGCTACTTTGCCTATATACAGTAGTCTCTATCTAACATTTTTATTTTCCTTTTAAAGCACCGGATTGATAAGGAGTATCGATAAGAGGAATAGTATTGATAAAAGTCCTGGATAAGCCCTGTCCTTGGTTTCTTTTTCCTTACATTTCACATCATTTTCAAACAATAAAACCTTAAATATCTGCTGTGGTGCCCAAAATCATTTGTTAGCCTGTCAGATTGTGAGACTAACTTACTGTATTTGTTTCATAGACACTCTGGATGGCATCGCTGTGATTACAAGGCAGATAACTGGCGCGCCCCGATTGGTCCACCGTCTTTTGGAGCGCCCCGATTGGTTGACCGTGGATTGGCGCGCTCTGATTGGTTGACCGTGGATTGGAGCGCTCTGATTGGAGGATTTGCGCGGTGGGTTTCCGGTCTGGCGCCGCCTCCCCCCGGGGCCGGCGTGCGCTCACAGCAGGCCCCCTCCCCCTCACTGCTCTCCAGAGCCCATGCACAAGGTGAATGTCTGCCCATCCTTTCTGTTTGAGCTTAAAGACAAACTAAACACCAAACCAACTTTTTTTACCTGATAAATTGTGTAACTTTTTAGATTATTGTATAATGTTCCTGTTGCATCGAGAATAAATAACCTCCCATGGATAACGCGCGGAATCAGAAGAATAGCAAAAAAAATCCAGTCGAAGAAGATCCAATGCATAGTCTTTTATTTGGTCAAAACAACATATCCACAAATGGTCAAAACTAGGGCTGAACGATTAATTGCATTTGCAATTTTATCGCGATATTACACAACGCGATTTCGTAATCGCAGGGCACGCGATTTGGGAAGTGAATGGAGGTGCGAGATATGGCAGCAAAGTCAGGTCCACCGCGTGCTTTTGTTTACGTCTCAGTCTAGTTAAGGTGCGCGGTAGGTTGTGGATGTACAGTGAAAATATCAGCGTTTATCATGCAGCCACCGCGAAGGACTATTGCCTTCTTCTCCGTTAGCCACAGCGCTAATCACGCCATTCCCTCGCTGCTACTACACGCTCTGATGATCACAGAAACTCCCTCACCTCCGGATTCTTACGTCTCTGCCTCCGTAAGTGAGCCTGTGCTGCTTGTAAAGAGTAAAGAGTCGTTTGTGGCTCAGTTTAGGAGGCTTATGTTTGGGAATGTTGTGGATAAAGAACTTATCTCAAAAGCATAATGACGGTTCATGACCATAACGTATCCGCGGAGGCGATGTGCCATGTGCCTTTATTTACCTTTGCATCTACCGCATATGCGCTCTGTAGGTAGTACAGACGCTAGATATAAACACTAAACTGCTGTATGAAAAGTGTTGGAAACTACGATCCGAGGCAGGACTCCGTGTCATGTCTTATTTTGCTGAGGAAATGCGCTGTTTACGCTGAAATGTCACTAAATGGCTGCGAGTCAAAGAAAGTAAAACGTGTCTGTGTTTGGCACCTCATGTCCCAGTCTCCTTGCGTCACTGTTTCTTCATATTGTCCAAAGTTACATCCCAAAACCAAAATGCTGCTCCTAATTCCACTGTGTTTTGGCGTGTGCTCCATCTGGCCTCTCCGTGTCAATAACGCGCATCTGAAGCAACTACGAGTCGCAGCTCAGACAGAGATTTGATTGGCCGAAATAATAAATAGTTTATTTTGTATTAATTGGGAATTTGATTTCCTAAAACCTTTCCAACTAGTTAAAGCAGACGTTTGTTTGCAGACTTTTCCTGCACTTGTATGGGGGATGTTACTGACTGGATCAGTGAGTTTGATCTTTTTTTTATTTTTTATATCTATATATATAATGTATCATTTATGTATAGACTGTACTGTTAAGTTTTTAAGAAGTGCAGTCCACATGTTCACAAATTTTGGATAGGTCAGGCAACAATTTTGTTTGCTTTATTGTTGCAATTTTCACTTCAAATTAATCTAATATTGTTTGTTATGAAACAGACTGATTTATTGCTTGTGTTAGGTGAAAAATACATGAGAAGAGGACCTTGCAACAATAATCGCATATTTAATCGCAATCGCAATATTTAAGGAAAAAAATCGCAATTAGATTATTTTCCAAAATCGTTCAGCCCTAGTCAAAACATACTCCTCAATCGGAGCGATACGTATCTCTGGGATGAGCCTTATATAGTTGCCCAGAAGTACATAGCACATAAATCTGTCATTACCAAAGTGAATATTCCAGACGATATTGTCAGTTTGATATATCTCTCGGCGCTTTAATTGGGTTTATGCCTTTGAGCTGTCAAAAATGAATTACTTACACGGGGCTTCCCCACACGCCTTTACATTATGGGAACGTTTCTGCGTCTGGACACCTGGCCCCGCGGCACGCTTCATACGGCACGTGCCTTGACACTTTTGATGAGTAGTAGTTTTTTCCACTGTCTGCCCTCCTACTTTTCCCACGGCTACTCCTGGCCAGTGATTGGTCAGACACGTAAAACCCCCATGTGGTGTCAAATCTCCCTACTGTCCTCACTTAACCTAGGCTGTATGCATTCAGATGTAACAGCCATGATGTTCACAAGGCTATATCCAAGGAGCTACCCCCCAGTGGATAATCTATTCATTACAACTAATATTTGGAAGATTATGTCCCAACTAAATTATATTCCTACAACTTTGAACACTTATGCATTGAATTTTACCTTTTTACAATTATATAGGCTTATATGGTGTCCACAAATTCTCTATCATTAGTTACAATCATTTAGACAGCTTTTATACCACAACATTCCCAGTCCATTTGTTTGTCATTTTAGTGTAAACTGGTGTCTTTTTACTTTTTGGTCCAAAACTGTCCCCGGCGGTTCCTCGTGGCACTGACACATGATCCGCCAGGCTCGACCCACATTGGCGTCCATTTTCAAGTGGCAAATGTGGGCAGATTTATAGAAAGAGAGAGGACTGAGGCCTGGATTATTACAAGCAGCACTGAGAGAGGTGCTCTGATGCAGCCTCACATTTCCTACATCATCTCCTTGTTTACATCACGCTGCCTTGTGTTCTTCCTTAAGCATTATAGGCTTTCACAGGTCAAACTAAAATCTTTATTAATCCCATCGTGAGCTAAACAATGTTCATGTGCCGAGAGAAAGTGAAGTAGCCTCCAGCCGGTGGGCCTGCACTCGCTCGGCAGTAATTGCATTAACACGACCAAAACAAAAGCACATGTTCACCTCTCCCCCACAACCCCTCTCCCTCCTCCATTGGAGGAAAAGGCTGTTGTACAAAACATCGCCATACGTTTGTTAAGTGGTGACTTCACAGCTCTACTTCAGGGTCCGCAGATGTGCGAGAAACTACAAAAAACTCTTTAATACCACAATCAATATTTCTGAAACTCAACAGAGAGTTACTGAACATACTTAGTTATCAGGCCCATTAGCCAAAAATGCTGCACCTACTGCTATAAAAGTAATATTTACCAAAATCGCTACATCCGGGTTAGCGGGGGAAAATGCTAACGGCGCAGCAGCTCCGCTAACCCTGGAAGTAGCGACTTTAGTAAATATTACTTTTTTAGCAATAGGTGCGGCATTTTTGGCTAATGAGTCTGAGAAATAAGTAGCTTCAGTAACTCTCTGTTGAGTTTCAGAAATATTGATGTTTGTTTTTACGAGATTTTTATGTTTTTTTCACGCATATTTTGCCCGTCTGCCAGGACCCGGAAGCGGAAGTCGTGACGTCACACTTAACAAACGTATTGGTCATGGGTGTTTCTCCACCCCATGTACTTCCCACTTAAACTGGCAAGATCTGAAAGTGCGCTCCTACTAAGTGCGAAATGTTGCGCTACAGTCTGCGTTTAGAAACACAAGATCGGGCCCTATGAGTTCTCGCAGTTTCCATTGGTGTTGATCTATGACCCGTCCAGTCCATTAAAACTGTCTCTTGCAGCTAAGTGAGGGTAAGAAGGGTTCCCACTCAAAGAAGTGCTAATTGTAGATTTTTATATTGAGCTCATACAGTGAGGAAAATAAGTATTTGAACACCCTGCTATTTTGCAAGTTCTCCCACTTAGAAATCATGGAGGGGTCTGAAATTGTCATCGTAGGTGCATGTCCACTGTGAGAGACATAATCTAAAAAAAAAAATCCAGAAATCACAATGTATGATTTTTTAACTATTTATTTGTATGATACAGCTGCAAATAAGTATTTGAACACCTGAGAAAATCAATGTTAATATTTGGTACAGTAGCCTTTGTTTGCAATTACAGAGGTCAAACGTTTCCTGTAGTTTTTCACCAGGTTTGCACACACTGCAGGAGGGATTTTGGCCCACTCCTCCACACAGATCTTCTCTAGATCAGTCAGGTTTCTGGGCTGTCGCTGAGAAACACGGAGTTTGAGCTCCCTCCAAAGATTCTCTATTGGGTTTAGGTCTGGAGACTGGCTAGGCCACGCCAGAACCTTGATATGCTTCTTACAGAGCCACTCCTTGGTTATCCTGGCTGTGTGCTTCGGGTCATTGTCATGTTGGAAGACCCAGCCTCGACCCATCTTCAATGCTCTAACTGAGGGAAGGAGGTTGTTCCCCAAAATCTCGCAATACATGGCCCCGGTCATCCTCTCCTTAATACAGTGCAGTCGCCCTGTCCCATGTGCAGAAAAACACCCCCAAAGCATGATGCTAACACCCCCATGCTTCACAGTAGGGATGGTGTTCTTGGGATGGTGCTCATCATTCTTCTTCCTCCAAACACGTTTAGTGGAATTATGACCAAAACGTTCCATTTTGGTCTCATCTGACCACATGACTTTCTCCCATGACTCCTCTGGATCATCCAAATGGTCATTGGCAAACTTAAGACGGGCCTTGACATGTGCTGGTTTAAGCAGGGGAACCTTCCGTGCCATGCATGATTTCAAACCATGACGTCTTAGTGTATTACCAACAGTAACCTTGGAAACGGTGGTCCCAGCTCTTTTCAGGTCATTGACCAGCTCCCCCCGTGTAGTTCTGGGCTGATTTCTCACCTTTCTTAGGATCATTGAGACCCCACGAGGTGAGATCTTGCATGGAGCCCCAGTCCGAGGGAGATTGACAGTCATGTTTAGCTTCTTCCATGTTCTAATGATTGCTCCAACAGTGGACCTTTTTTCACCAAGCTGCTTGGCAATTTCCCCGTAGCCCTTTCCAACCTTGTGGAGGTGTACAATTTTGTCTCTAGTGTCTTTGGACAGCTCTTTGGTCTTGGCCATGTTAGTAGTTGGATTCTTACTGATTGTATGGGGTGGACAGGTGTCTTTATGCAGCTAAAGACCTCAAACAGGTGCATCTAAATGTAGGATAATAAATGGAGTGGAGGTGGACATTTTAAAGGCAGACTAACAGGTCTTTGAGGGTCAGAATTCTAGCTGATAGACAGGTGTTCAAATACTTATTTGCAGCTGTATCATACAAATAAATAGTTAAAAAATCATACATTGCGATTTCTGGATTTTTTTTTTAGATTATGTCTCTCACAGTGGACATGCACCTACGATGACAATTTCAGACCCCTCCACGATTTCTAAGTGGGAGAACTTGCAAAATAGCAGGGTGTTCAAATACTTATTTTCCTCACTGTATTTCTGTCACTCAATTTTCCGTTTTCCTCTTGACGCTGTACTGACTGTTGCAACAACGCAATTTCCCACTGTGGGACAAATGAAGCTTATCTTAATGTTTCCCATGGTCCTTTGAAGCAGGCGGTGTGGCGCGTCCGTCAGGAGCCATGTGCCCCCTCACAGCCACAACATGGACCAAGCCAAACTACAGGGGGGGTCTGTGGGCGGGGCGTCTCAGAGAGGGGGCGTGTCTTTGGAGCCATTCATTCACCAGGTCAGTGCAGCTGGACAAGAGGCACATACTGTAACTGTCATACGTCGTACACATACCATTTCCTGTGTCATTGTGTTTGCGCAGGTGGGAGGTCACACCAGTATGATGCGGTACGACGACCACACTGTGTGCAAACCGCTGATCATCCGGGAGCAGCGCTTCTACGAGTCTCTGCCTCCGGAGATGAAAGAGTTCACCCCCGAGTACAAAGGTGCCACAGCTTACCATCACACTTCTATTGCTTAGGGACATGTTGTATTCAAATCATGTCAAGCAGTCCAGACTTCATTTTCCATCTTTTCTGTTTTATCCAGGAGTGGTGCTGGTGTGCTTCGAGGGCGACTCAGACGGCTACATTAACCTGGTGGCGTATCCGTACGTGGAGAGCGTGGGGGATGAGCTCGAGGAGAGGGACGCCCCGGAGAGAGAGCAGCCCCGACGAAAGCATTCGAGACGCAGCCTGCACCGCTCCTCCTCCGACCACAAGGGGGAGCACAAAGAACTCAAGGAGTATAAAGAGAACAAGGAGGAGAGGACGGAGCGGAGAGAGCACGACCAGGACTCACAAGAGAAGTAAAGACACATGTTTGGTTTCAGCTATTTTGTTGAGTTTTTATGTTGTTTTGGCTGATGAATTTCTATGGATTTAGCCGTCTGCTACCAGAAAAATAACATTAATGTAATTTGTATCCGTGTGTCTTCTCCTCAGTCTGGGCGAGCTGAAAAGCCCTCGTCTGGACCCGAAGCTTCACTCCGAGGTGCCGTTTCAGATGTTGGACTGGAACAGCGGCCTGAGCTCAGAGAAGATCAGTTTTAACCCCTGGAGCCTGCGCTGCCACAAGCAACAACTGAGCCGCATGAGGAGCGAGTCCAAGGACCGCAAGCTCTTCAGTATCCTTCACTGCACTGCTCACTGCACTGCTCACTGCACTGCTCACTGCACTGCTCACTGCACTGCTCACTGCACTGTTCACTGCACTGTCAGAGCTCAGGAGTTTTAGGCACCTCACCATTGATATTTGACGTTTTATCATTTTAAATAATGTCTAAGTGTTGTAAAGACACTTTAGGAGTGAGGACTGGTTTGGTCTGCATTTTGAACTTGCAGACAACAGTGGGAATGACACATGACTTAACCACACTATGTCGTTGTACCATGCCATTTTGGTTACAGTTAACATGCCGTGGAAAATCCATATTGTCGCTTTATACAATGATTACCCGAACAAACTATAATATCTTAGTTTTGTCTAAACATTTCACATTGCACTGGTCTGTCGCTGTTGTTGAGGAGAGCGGTGTGCAGCTGTTCCTGTAGAGCTGACACATCTGGATTCACTCAGCAAAAGGTTATAGTTCACTTTCTGATGTGGAGCTTCAAAAACACAGCTGAGCGATTGAGTCCTGTTTACATGCCCACACCTGGGGAGAGAAATGGACTTGCCAGTAAGTCGTAGCAACAAGGCCTTTTCGTTTTTTTTGGACTTGTCCTCTGCATCCAAGCAAGCATATTTATGTACTATATTCAATACTCGCTGACTCATATGCTCGAAAAGGGCACAAAACAAAACACTGGATGAGAGTAGTTCCTTGACAACCCGTTTCCCAGAGTTCTTGTTGCTGGAGAACGTGGTGCATCATTTCTCGTTCCCCTGTATCCTGGACCTGAAGATGGGCACGCGGCAGCACGGAGACGACGCCTCGGAGGAGAAAGCCGCGCGGCAGATGAAGAAGTGTGAGCAGAGCACCTCCGGCACGCTGGGGGTCAGAGTCTGTGGGATGCAGGTACGAAGTGTAATGATCAGGGGAGAAGTCTCCCAGTGTTTACAAGAACTGCACTACATAACAGAATAAGCTGTTATGAAATGAGTAGCTCCGTTTTGTCTGCATTTTTTGAGCATTTTCACTTGGTTTTGGCAGAGCTATTTTCCATGTAAAAACGTATTCCTCATAAACAATCCCTATTTTGAATGACAAATTCTTAAAACCAGTCTTTGGAGCTCTCGTTCCACATAGTACGGCTCTACCGCGCACGCCATGGTCTATGTGCCCGCATTATCATGTATCGACTTTATGTAGCACAATCAAAAAAACGCGCACATCCCTAACTGAGCAGTGTGCTGGATCAAAAAGAGGTAACAAATGCAAGAAGAATAAAACAACCCGCACAACTGCGTTTTAGCTCCCAAGAATAGTTTTTTTAATGTGTGCTCACACCACTGTAACGTTTCGGACTACAAGTCCTTCATCAGACAAGTCCTTCATGTCTGATGAGTACACATTAAAAAAACTATTCTTGGGAGCTAAAACGCAGTTGTGCGGGTTGTTTTATTCTTCTTGCATGTATCGACTTTACCCAGTACAAGCTTGTTTTTCCACCACACTACACAACCTGCAGTTGTTGTGGGCGGCGCCCCCACAGATGAGCTTTTGTAAGCCACGATGAGAACAAATGTGGACTTGCTGCCTTCTGGTGGGGGTTATGAAATCATTCAGAGGTGCCAAGGCAAATAAAACAGCTAAAATACAAAATATGAAGGTAAGCAACTTGCTAATGTTATGCTAATACCAGCTAAAGTTGCGCTAACAGCGGCTAAATGCAAATATCGGCAAAAAACAGCAGTATGATGTTAGTGAGGGCTGTCCTCTCGTTTGCCAATCAGAGTTCACGTCACGTTAGTCACGGTTTAGCGGTTTGGCCACAGCCAGAGGTCGGAGCTAAAACTTATACCTTGTCAGACCGGTTTGGCCCTGACCTCTGCAGTGGAAAAGCTCGCCAAACCGGGTTGACCAGGCATTGGGCTGAGTCACGCCTGCCTGTGCAAAGGGCTCTTTTGTTTGAGAGAGGGAAGTAAGCAAGTTTGGATCATCGGAGGAGTGTAGTGGCTAAAAAACTGTCAGAATACTTTGGGAATTACAGTTGCGATGTGTGTTTGTGTATGTGCTTTATAGGCAGGTCTGATATCTTATAACTCTGACGCTAGCTAAGGGAAATATTTGCTCATTCTGCCATTAATGTGTTATACCTGCAATATGTATTTAACCACAACAAATTCAAGTAATGCAAATGCTTCTTCTGCACATAATTTGAAATAAAAAAGAAAGGTCTACGATTTGCACTGACTTGAAAGAGTTTAGAAGCAAAGGTTCAAATCTGCATATTCTGTACCCAGGCTGATATTCCTTGTTGTTCAGGTGTACCAGCTGAACACGGGGCATTACCTCTGCAGAAATAAATACTACGGTCGCGGTTTGTCGAACGAGGGGTTCAGAGAGGCGCTGCATCAGTACCTACACAACGGGAAGATGCTCAGAAGGGACCTTTTCGACTCCATCCTCAACAAACTGCGCAGTCTGAAGGCCGTGCTGGAGCGTCAGGCCTCCTACCGCTTCTACTCATCCTCCCTCCTCATCATCTACGAGGGAAAGGTAAGCGGTCAAAGGGCAGCCGCGGTTACGTGTGGGGAAAAATGTAATTAGAACTTTAGAGAAGGCATTGGTTTTCCAAAACAATAAACTACATTAAGTCTGAACTAGCGCTAAATCAGAAAGCTATACTACACACTTAAATAAAATCAGACTTAAACAGTAGAAAGCCAGTGCTGGCCCTTGTGGGGCCCTAAGCAAAAATCCACTCGGGGACCTACAGTACACATCCCATGGCTATTCAATGAAGAGCGAACGCATTTATGGTCAAAAACAGTTACACTGTGCAGTAGTGCAGGGCAGAAGTGGAACATAACCTCAATTTGGGCCCTGCCCCACTGTGTGACAACCATTAACCACTAAGCCACTGTCAGACTGGAGTTTAGGACACCACTAGTCTATTTTCTCCCACTTTTTAAAAAGGTAAAAGGTCACTGACCCAGTTTGGGAACCACTGACTTTAAAACTAACTGAAACTAACTGAAACTAACTGAAACTAACTGAAACAGTAATTTCTTTTAGGCCGTGCACATTCCGAAAAGTAAAGTAATGAAAGTAACTGCGCTCATGAGAACCATGTGGATTCAACTCCCATTTCAGACAAAATGCTTTTTGGCTTTTTCTCTCCTCTATTCACTGCAGGAACTGCAGGATGTGAAATACAAATTAAAAGTGTCATTATGTCGGACAAAGGAGGACAGATCACTGACTTTAAGCTCTCAGGGAAGATCTTGAATGTATGTGATGTTGTCAAGTACCTCGGCCACATCATAACTGATCGTTTAACAGATGAGGCATTTACCGTCAGTGCCGGACGTTTTATGGACAAGCGAACATTCTGTCTCGGAAATTCTCCTCCTGCTCTGTACAGGTGAAACTAGCTCTGTTTCAAGCCTACTGCTCACCTCTGTACACCGCACATCTGTGGGTGAATTATAAAAAGTGCAGTTTCCAGAAACTTACAGTTGCATGCATTGAGATTTTTATGAAAAAAAAAACCCGATGGACAAGTGCCAGTAAACTCTTCGTGTCGAATGAGGGAACACTTTGTGTGCTGTCTTGAGAAACCAATCTATTCACCAAACTACTGGCCTGATACTCTACAGTCCTCGAAACAACAAGATAGTTGCCCGGTCCGAGCAGAGTAAACATTAGCCGAGCAGCGACTGGGCCGGGATACGGGAGAAACCCGCGGGGGATGCGAGCATGAGGCGAACACCGGGAGACCGCCCGAGAGGAGACGCGAGTGAAGAGGCACTCACGCGTTGGGAGTGACAGGAAGGCGGTAGGTCTCTCCTGCTCATCCACTTCAGCAGACTGCTCCATTTCGCTGTTGTATGTGGCAAAGTAGGCGGAGAGTGAGTGAGCGCTGCCTGTCAAACAGCTTGTCACCGTAACAACGCTGATTAATCAGTGAAACACCGTGATTTGACTGAGATGCGGGGCCCTTGAAGCAGTGGGGGCCCTACACACCTTGCGTAATCTGTGTATAGGAAAAAACGGCTCTGACTGTGCGCTTTTTGACACACACAGCACAAGCCTTTTTGAGGTGTGCTTTAAAGCTACACAACACGCGTGCGGTCGGGCCCTCGTTGATATGTCAGCGACTGCTTCCACCTTTTTCCACACCGCCTGAGGCTCCCCCCTTCTGCACAGCAACAGCTCGTTTGGGGAAGGTTTACAGCTCAGATTCTCACCTCTGATTGGTCAAAAAGCCGCCTCGTCCTATCCAGGAACTTAACCTCATACTGGTCGGGCTTTCAGAGGTCTTGTTACCATAGAGATCTACCTTTATAGAAAGTGATTCCCATCTTGTGTTCTTGGCCAAACTGCAGGTCTACCTTGAGCTGAAATTGGCTTTAATATATGATAATGATTGATTTCCACCATATCTCTGTTTAAAGCCTCTCTCTGCCACACTACCCAATAAATAGAATAGACTACAAGCATTTTGTAGCGACTGACCAGGATCAATTGTTATTTAGGGTTTCTTGTTAGGCCCGAGCGCCATCAGGGCTGGCGAAGGGGCTCTTGTAATCGTATAGAGTGCGCGGAGCGAAGCGGAGCGCACTACCCAAAGTGCGCGGAGCTCCTCTCAAACATGCACAAACGCACTCCTCTCCTCGTGCACGTTCCGTGCACGTGCACATGTATCAGAAAACGAACATTGTAATTGGATGGTGTGCGGAGCGAAGCGCACTCCCCCAAAGTGCGAACAAAACGCACAAAACCTCCTCTCAAACACTCATTAACACACTCCTCTTGTCGTGCACGTCCCGTGCACATACATATATAATGCAAAAATCAACATTGTAATTGTACAGAGCCCATAAAAGTCAGTGGGCGACTGAGAACCTCTACCATGAGGTAGGAATGCGCGAGCACTTTCCGAAAATATATAGTTTATGGTACCCGCGTAAGCGGGAACATTGTTTTCGTATGGGAATATAGAGGGCCGATAATCGCCAATCGCCGCTTGCGGCTATATTTTGTTTTCTTGTTCTCACTACCTAAAACCTGAAAAACATTGGATCCTGGAGCACTATAGAGGCCACCGGGATCAAAAGTAAAGGCGCCAAGCTAACCACCCATAGTCGCAGGGCCACTGAAAGGTCAAACATGTACTAATATGAACTTTCTCAGCATAGAAAGTTACATATTACACTTTTAAATAGGTTAGTTCCTCATCCAAATCTATTATTTGATAACCCACTGCAAAAATAGCATTTTTCTATGTTGAACTTGTCGTTGGGCGCATGTTTTGTGTTGTTAACTGCGTAACATAAGCCAAAATGATACGCAGTGCGCCTTTAAGTATCATGGTCGGCTTTGGTTCAAACTAACAATGCAGAGTGAGAACAGAAAGTACGTGAAAAAAAATCACACAAAAATCTATCTCTGAACCACTCTATTAGGCAAACTTATTTCCTTTGAGTGTTTTGGCTTTTTTTTCCATTTCCTTCACTCTTTGATTGACAACAATGGAAATCCCCGCTCACAGGAAGTGCCACCACTAACCAGACAAAGGTGGGCGGGGTGGATTACGGTGAATCGGGACCTGTATATGGTCAAAAAGTGTCTGAAATCATTGTAGACAATTCTCCTCATCCTTTTCTTGTGCCTCCACAGCAAACGCAGGACAGCTCTTCGCGGCACCAGAGAGAACCCCACTGCTGCGCCGCCCCCACCGACCCCGCCAATCGTGACACAGACACGCCCCCATCCACACAATCCCCGCCCACGAAACCCCCAGGCTCCGCCCCTCCCCCCGCCGCTCCTCATGTGGACGTTCGAATGATCGATTTCGCCCACTCCACGTTCAAAGGCTTCCGGGGGGACACTGAGGTGCACGACGGCCCCGATCGAGGCTACGTGTTCGGACTCGAGAGCCTGGTGCGCATCCTGGAAAACCTCCGGGACGAAAACATGCCCTAGCGGTGCACCCCTCCTCACTTTTAACCCGCAAATAAAACCGAGAAAAGAAAAAAAAAAAAAGAAAAAACGACCCAAGACTCCCACATGTGCTTATGTGTGTCAGGACCTCTTCAAACGTCTATTTTAATTGGTCCAATGTTGTGTTTTTATTAATGGAGTCTAGTAGAAATGTGTCGTCGTTTTAACGCAAAGATTTTTATGGATATTATAGGCAGGTTTCTGGGGCGGCAACGCGAGAGGTGACGCAAACTAAAGGCAACATTTTAGGATTCGCTTTCACATGATACGACATTTGAAAGAGCCAATATTTGTATGGTTTTATGAGTAATATCTCTACAAGCAAACCAATTCTTTATCGTCATGTTGCTGGCGTACCGTTTTATTTGAATGCGCAACTAAAAGAGAAAAAAAAAGTGATATTTTACGCACAATAATGTCACGCTTCTGCTTTATTACATTGTAAGACAATCACTAACTGTTCCAGATATCAGTCAATTATTTTAACGAAACAAATTTGCCGATGCTTTGCAAGAAGATGCAACATGGATTCACTTGAGCAAATGAGCCTCCCATTGGATAATTACTGCATGCTGTGGCCGTCCCAGATAACGTTTTAACCATTCGATACAGTAAAATACGGTCTTTTATTTGATTAGGAGGGAATATATTGGCCAAATAGAACCCCAAAATATATGTTCTTGCTGTTTACTGTGTGCAGGCTCCTTGTTTTGTAGCCAAACATTAGTCTTAAATACATATGCTTAATTTTGATTAATCCACAGACTAAATGGCTTTGCCGGCGTCTGATTGTTTGGCAGTTTGGCAGCACTGGCATGTTTTCAAAGTCTAACCATAAATGTTCTGCAGGGTGGCTTTAAATAATCTGAAAGACCAGGTTATTCAAGAAGATTCCAAATACTATATTTTCAGTGCCACAAACGCAACAAATCGGTGCAAATTTCATCTTTGGAGATTTGCAAACACTCAAATCAAACTGAGGAATGGGGGAAATTATGATATCCAAACACACATTGGGCACGATGAGCAAATATTGTGTACAATTTCAGGCAAAACTGCAGCTAAATGTATTATAGATTAACCTCTTAATCCCACCTGAACCGAGCACATTTTCTCCAGTGTGGCTTTACTTTAAAAAAAAAGCTCCCGCACACTGTCTCACTCTACACTTTGCTTTTATTGCAGCAATAAAAACAAAGTGTAGAGTGAGACCGTGTGCAGGAGGTTTTTTTCAAGTTAAGTAATCTATTCTTTTACACACCTGTCGCCTTCTCGAGTGTGCAGAGCTTCCACTTATCCAGTGTGGCTTTATCCAAATCTAAAAGCTTCTTGAAAAAACTAGCAACATAATTGCAACAAAAATGACAGGAAAACGCAGCAAAAAAAGCAACGAAGGGATAACAGCAAAGTGACAAAAATATGACAAAAACAACATAAAAGAGTAAGAGAAAAGTGACAACAAAGCAATGAAAAGAAATGTCAAAGAGTGACTACAACGCGACAAAAACGCAAAGAAAAAGATCAGTTTGAATGAGTTTTGTAGGTCTTAGCTTTCAAATGAGGCGTTACACTGGCCCCCTCCGTTACGTTATACTGACAGACACGAAATTGTTTTTTCATTGTTAACACCTTTATTAAATGGCTGGAATACATTTAAAACTAAATTAATTTATAGAAATAAAACGCAATGTTAATGACAGAGCAGTGAAAGTAGGTCACTGACTTGCGTTCACGTGGCCCTACAGTATTTTTTATTTATTTTACCTGCAGTCATTTAGCCGCTTTTTTTGAAACATTGTGCAAAGAAACAGTCATTCATACGTAACAACAACAACAACACTTATCTCTCCACCACGTTTTAACAATAATGAGAAAGGCGAGTTTTGTGCCTTTAGCTTACCTAGCTACCTGCTAAGTGATGCCCGGGTGTCGGCTGTTGAAGTTGAAGTATATCTAAGCACTGCAATGCAATACTTGCATTTTGATCTGTCATTCTCGGTTGTAAAGCGTTTCTCCCACGCTGTGCTGTTTATGGCCCGCTTTATATTCAAAAGTTTAACTAGCCAGCCATGCGCGATGACGGGTTCGTGAACAAATGCGCTCTGGCGGTCTCTGGTGGTGCAAAAATGTATTACAAGTATTTTCAATGGCACGGCAAATTATACACGCCAGTTAACCGAGCAAAATGCTTTTACTCGCTTACGAAATTTTTAACGGTTAACCATGGACACCTCTAGCTTTAACCTTTTAGATTTGGGTAAAGCTGAACTGGAGAAAATGCACTTGGTTAAGGCGGAGGTTAAAGTGCATGACACATAAGACACAATTTTTGCTAAAACATAGTCAACATGATTATATTAAAGATAAAGATTGTACCCAGATTTCTTTAGTTTGGCCATTTTTGTGATATTTATAGTTTCACTTCCTTATTGGACACCGACAGGAAGTGACATAGATGAAGGTAAACAGTTTTAAACTGTTGCCGTGCAACAACGTTTAGTCAATAGGAAATGACAAACGGCTATGGAACGTTACCTTCCTGTATGTCATTTTTTTGACTCCCGTTAAGGCCTCAATATTGGCACAATGAGCCAAATTACTTTTACTGCCCCATGAAAAAGAGTTGTTTATGAAGCTTGACATAATTTTGACGCATGGATTTTAGACTTTACTTTAATTTGCGTTGCTAAACCAGCAGTAATTATCCAAATGGGTGACTATTTATGCAGTACTGGCAGAGTTTTGCTTTTGCCCAGGCTGTATTCACTTGTTAGCCTCAGTGTTAAACTACAGACGTGTATTCGGTTACTGTCTATGGCTCGCTCCGCCTAAAGCCCACAGTCACTGGGATAAGCTCCAGTGACCCCTTGTGGCAGTAAGCGGAGCTGCTGTCGACCTTTCGCCTGCAGTTTGCCTCCACCTCTCGCGCCGTCGCCTCTTGATCTCGCCTGTAGGATTTTGCACTTGTTTCAGAGCCATAGCCCACCACACACACACACACACACACACACACACACACACACACACACACACACACACACACACACACACACACACACACACACACACACACACACACACGTCTATATTTGTGAGGATATTTTTTGGAATCGATCGAAAGCATTGATCCAAAACAATTCAGAGATTTGCAGCAAACTCATATAATATAATAATTTGAGTTTTGTCTTGAAATTATGTCTAAAGGGAAGAACTGGGTTTTTTTTTTTTGCACTTTTACTTAGACTAGAAGCTTAAACTCATTTTTTTTTGTACTGTCCTGTCTATTAAGGGAAAAATATCTAATTGCAAGTATTTGGATTGTGATTAGGTTTAGGAGAAGAATGAAATATGAATGGATAACTGATAACTTGCATTTCCGAACATGTTTGTAGAGCAGGTGTAAACTACAGCATTTGTCGGTTTTATGCGTAAGAGTCGAACGATGAGGAGAACAGAAGTTTAAACTGTAATGCACTGCTCCGAGTTGATTCGTCTGCTTATACCATGGTCCCACAAACCGAAACGCTTTCACTTAGCACTTATTTGCTGTTTGTAGGAGATCATTTGAGTCCTGGACACTAGTTATTTTAGTTTTTAAGCTTCTTTATCTGAAACTAGTTCCCCAACTTTAGCAGCTCTTTTGTTTATTGTTACCGTAGGCGCCGATTTATGTTTTTCCCCAAGGGGTTTACAGTCGAACCACCAAAAAAGTAGACCTTGATCTCATAACTTACTGCTTGAAATCTCGCTGACCATAGTATAAATAATATGACCCCATGGAAAGTGGATGTTTAGTTGTTTGCAAAGAATAACTGCTGCTGTTGCGAGGGTCCGGGCTGGGGCCTTTCTGTGTGGAGTTTGCATGTTCTGCTTGTGTGCTTCAGTTTTCCCTACCACAAAATACATGTACAATAGGCTCTCCTATAGGGCAAGGAGTCTCCTGAAATATGATTAAATAACATCAGCTAATTCTTACTGTGCAAATTGCTGATTCACTTGATTGCGATTAGCCTAGCACTAAACAAGTTCTTTTTTGCCACAAATTTCTTCATTGTTGCCAAAGGACAACATTTTGGGACCTAAACCACCAAGTCAAAATCCAGGCAAATACTGGCTAAATTTGGACTTATAAACCTTGAGTGTGGTCTGGAATTATGAGTCACATTTGTTAGTTTGTGCCTATTATTAGGCCAGTTTAGTTCCAGCATAAATTTAGGTTTAAGGCTTAGTTAAAGTGCATACGACACATTAGATACAATTATATTTAAGATTTAGTTACAAATTTTACCCAGTTGTCTTTAGTTTTTGTGATGTTTATAGTTTCACTTCCTTATTGGACACTGACAGGAAGTGACATAGATAGAGGCAAACAGTTTTAAACTGTTGCCGTGCCAACCTTTGTTAAGTGTGACATCACACACTATAATAATCTACTTCCGGGTCCAAACTGTTGAGAGCTCCATTGAGAAACACAGCAAAAAACGCAACTTTATCTGAATCTCCTGCTGATATAACAACATATAAAAGGCCACAAACTGTTTTGCACCTAAGTAGAATCATATATTTCACTATTTCTCCAGGAAAAATTAAGATGTTTTTATATTGCAAATAAGCCTTCACTGTGTATGGTAAAAAATAATTTGATAATGTCAGAAAAGACTTACTAAATAAAAGGTGATTTCTGTGTGATCAGATGTTTAGAAAGAGCCTTGTAGCTGTTTCTACAGCAGTTTAAACTCAGCTACATCCCAGTATAGTGAATAGGACTAAAGCTCTGTTGGACCCGGAAGTAGAGCAATGACATTGTCACTTAATGTACTGCTATGGAACTTTACCTCAATCTATGTCACTTCCTGTCATTAACTTATAAATTCCAATAAAAATAACTTTTCTGCCCAACATTTCTTCATTAAATTGCTGCTTCACTGAAAGAAAATACAGAAGTATTACTTACAACAGATGTTATCCATCTAAATCAAATCATTTTCAAAAGCATTAAAACCTGTCATATGCACTTTAATTCCCACTTGGTGCCACTTAGTTTTAGTTTAGCTTTGTTCATTTTCTATTGGTTTAAAGTTTTTGGTTAATTTTGTTGTTTTTGTATTGGGGGAAATATGGAAAGTTTTTTTGTATTTAGCGTCTTTTAAATATTTTTGCACTATTTAGGAAGTGATATTCTCGATAATTTGAGCAATATTTATGAAAAATTGCAGAAGAATTTGGTGCTTGTGTTTGAAACTGTCTTTGACTATTTTATTTTAGTCACATAGAGGAAAGTGCAGTATTATGTAGTATTGTAGTGAGACAGTGCACAAATAAGGGAGCAAAAACAAAATCGTGCTTTACTAAAGGTTTACTTTTAGAGCAAGTGGACGTCATTTATAATTCAGTCTCATAAAGTCTGCACAATAGGAGAATAAATTGTGATATTCAATTTGAACTGTCTTGAAAATTGCAACAATTTTAAGGCGATATTTTATTTCATTTTAGCGCAGGATGCTCCACTAGAGTTAAAGGGATATTTTAGGATTTTTGACATAGGGCCTCTTTCCTAGTTATCCAGAGTGTTGTTGATTTCTGGAGATTTTTTTATTCATGCAGTTCTTATATTTGAAGAGTTTAGTGGCGCTAGGCTAGTGCATGTCTATGGTAACTAGTAGCTTGCATTAATAACAGTCTGACCCAAGCTCAGTGCACCTGAGGCAAATCACTTATAACACCAGACTAACCATATAAATGTCTGTGTTCACTGAATAATGTTTTAAATATCACCATTTTGCATTTAATAGAACTTATATTTGAGCAGCATCAGCTTCCTGGTTGTAAGCTACACAGCGGCGGAGTGATCTGCTAGTTTACCGGATCTATAGTAGTTTGTTTACCTGCGGCCGGCGTTACTACACGTGGAATTCACAAAGGAGCTTTCTACAAATCAGATATGGCAACGTTTGGAGGACTTCCCGATGATTTTGAAGAGGTTTTTAATGCAGGCTACTAGTTACCATAGACATGCACTAGCCTAGCGCCACTAAACTCTTCAAATATAAGAACTGCATGAATTTAAGAAAAAAATATCTCCAGACATCAACAATACTCTGGATAACTAGGAAATGAGGCCCAATGTCAAAAATCCTGAAATATCCCTTTAAACTAAATCAGCAAATTCTTTCAAATCAGGACCAAAACAAGACCAAAATTATATGAAATTAGGAAAATTCTGACTAAAACTGAACTTTGCACATTTCTTATTTTTATTTTTTGTATTCCCTTCATCGTACTTGAACTAATCTCTCAAAGAAATGTCCTCACAAATACAGTCGCTAACGGCATCATCACAACCATGAAGAATCTACAGGACAAGCCTCAATCACCTCGCTCCCTGTACGTCACATTTTGCCCCCCTCTGTCCCTCTTATTCGTGGGTGAAACCAAATGTTTATTTCCGTGAAGCAGGTGATGTGTTTAAAGCAATAGAAGCAGAGGAGATTTGTAGAGCAGCCTTAACTGTTTATCAAATATATAAGAAAAGTATATATCTATGTATGTTTCTGTGGGATATTATTTTCTTACTGTTTAAATGCATATAAAAGTCCTCCGAGCGAGTCCTCTGAGTCTATGTTTAAAAGAAACTGAGTCTCGGCAGCTAATTTGGGACTGTTTCGGGCAAGTGTCATTGTTTGCTACTTAAGGATCAGTTTAATTGCTTGTCATGTCACTCTTTATTGTCGAATTTTTTTTTTTTTCACACGTTTCTCACCACAAACCATCTCAGAAATAGAAACAATCAATAAAGGGTACGCTCATTCCAAATCTAACAAGAAATAGAACCTTCAACATTGCAAACCGAGTGGAAAATGTGTGAATGACATTGCAGACTTGACTCTCAATTTGCTGCTGTTGCCGTGATACTGTTGCTATGTTACGACTTAAGACTTGACTTGGACGCTGCACTTTGAGAAGAGTTGCTTTTCCTAAAACAAAACAAAACGTACTATATAAACAAATTCAGTTCACAGTTTATCTGAATCTCCTGCTGAAATAACAACAGATAAAAAGACAAAAGCTGTTTTACACCTAATTAGATTAATGTGTCTCACCATTTCTCCAGAAATAATGAAGATATTATAGATATTTTTTAAAAGCCTACATTATGTGTGGAAAATAATCATTTGATAGTTACATATAGGGATATTTCAGGATATTTTTTTATTCATGCAGTCCTTATATTTGAAGAGTTTAGTGGCGCTAGGCTAATGCTAGGCTAACGCATTTCTATGGTGTCAATTAGCCTGCATTAAAAACAGTCTGACCCACTCCACAGTGCACCTGAGGTAAATCACTTATAACACCAGACTAACCATATAAATGTCTGTGTCGATAGAATAATTATTACCATTTTGCATTTAAAATAACTTGTATTTGAGCAGCATCAGCTTCGTGGCTGTAAGCTAATGCAGCGGCGGAGTGATCTGCGAGAAAATAGTCCCTCAAAATGCGGTAATTCATGTGATGCAAGGTCAGTTATATTATAAAAAATATTCTATTAACACAGACATTTATATGGTTAGTCTGGTGTTATAAGTGATTTACCTCAGGTGCACTGTGGAGTGGGTCAGACTATTTTTAATGCAGGCTAGCAGTTACCGTAGAAATGCTTTAGCCTTGCCCTAGCCTAGCGCCACTAGACTCTTCAAATATAAGAACTGCATGAAGTTAAAAAATCAGAAATCAACAACACTCTGGCTAACTAGGAAATGTGAGATATGTCAGAAATGTCAGAAATTCTGAAATATCCCTTTAATGTCTGAAAAGACTTAAAAAGAAAATCTGGAGTAAAAGTAATATTTCTGTGTGATCAGATGTTTAAAAAGAGCATTATAGTCGACTTTACAGCAGGTTAAAATCAGCTAAATCCCATTATAGTGAATAGGGCTGAAGCTCCGTTGGACCTGGAAGACGAGTGATGACATCATCACTTAATAAATGTACCACATTTGAAGTTTACGAAGACTTGAAAGAACCTAAAATTCAAAGGTTCTTGACATGAAATTGACCTGGACTTGCAAAACAAGAACCTTTTCCCACTTCTGACATAAACGTTAATCAGTAAACAAACCTTTAAAGGGGCATAATATAACTTTTTATTTAAAAAAAAAAAGTAAATGAAAAGAAAATTGCTATTAGTGCATAATATGTTAGTGATGAAGAAACCACAGAAATTATATAAATGCCATGAAAAGGACAAAACATACATCCGTTATTGTGGGCGCTTGGCTTCCCTATTCATTTGCACGGAAATGGATTATTCAATTTAAATCGGGTCGAAGATTTGACGGCAAACAAAATATGTGCATTTGAAGGAACAGGCTCAGAGCTAAAGGCATTTCTGTGACTTCCATGTCTTTTATACCATTAAAATGTCAATGGCAAAATGCACTTTGGTTATTAACCTCTTAACCCCCACCTGAACCAAGCAATTTTTTTTTCCAGTTTAGCTTTACCCAAGTCTAGATGCTCCTTGAAAAAAGTGTCAAAAGAGCAACACAAATGTGACTATGCACTTGGTTAAGGCGGGGGTTTGAGAGAGTACGAATATTTGACCCTAATTTGAGCACATTACAAAGTGGGACAATAAAAAATTTAAATGTAATTCAGTATATCTAGTTTAGAACCATTTAATAAAGAAGCCCTGGGAACCGAGTAGGAAACACAGGAACTAAACCAGGTCTAGGCCAGATTCTAACATTGGTATTTGAAACTCATTTTGAAAACCTCTGTTTCTAAGTTGTTTTTGCTCAAGTGGTTTTAGCATTTTGGAGGTGAATGCAGTTAATTGTGGGGAAATAAAACTTCAGAATCCCAAAAGAAAGCCCCTCTTCCTTACATAGGACCCTTTTCATTATGTTTTTCATTCACACACTTGGCGTCTCATTGTGTGCGGGACATTTCCTAACAGCACTTTTTATACAAAGGTTTAAAACAGGACACACAGTTATATTAGTCCCACACTTTTCCAGTCGCTCTGTTACAGGATAACTTAATATTGCACTGTAAGTCAATAAAACAAAACCGAACACTTTACTTCTTGCACTGACAGCGGCACTAAAGCCTCAGAGATGTCCCAAAGTGGTGGCCCAGAAGTCTTTAGGTTTTGAACAAAGTCCTAAATTATGAAAAGGGAAATAAAATAAAAATTGTAAAAAAAAAAAAAAACATTACAGTGGGTTTTATTTTCTCATGTTCGTTGGTTCTCCAGTCTTTCAAACAGAAAGATAAAGGTGTAAAGTCCAGGTAACTTGCATTTACTTCAGTTGTGGAGTTTACAAAATATTTAGGATGCAGTGAGGGGGAGTAATTGCAAATCCCATATACTGTACATAATATATACTATCAAAACAGGGACCTAGACTTGGGTTTCACACTGCCCTCTAGTGGAGGACACATTTCAGAATCACTTTCAAAAGCTCATGCCGTCTTCACCTCCTTTTTAAAGCAGTACTAAGTAACTTGTTTACCTTAATAAATCCTTTCCGTAGTCCCTCTGGGGGTAATACAAGTGTTAATGGGATGATTGGGGGGTCTTTCATCTCCCCCTGGTGTCTGGCCAGAAAACCACATTTGCAACTTTCCCAATACACACTAATGGAATCACAAAGAAGAAGCTAACAGGCTAACGGGTAAAGCTAACTGCGGGCTAGCGCCGCTTAAACAGTATTTACAGCCAAGTTGGAGTGACAAAAAATGATCTCCATTGTGTAATTGGATGTACATAATCCCTCTGTCCCTTTGTCTTTTCTGTCATTGTAGTATTTACTCTCACGGACAATTAATGAGTAAAAAAACGTAACATGCTACGACACCTGCAGTGGCACTTATGGCCTCTAGGGGCATGAGATACTTAGTACTGCTTTAAAGTGCATATGACACATTAGACACAATTTTTGCTAAAACACAGTTAACACGATTATATTTCAGATTTTGCTAAAGGTTATACCCAGTTTTCTTTAGTTTGACCATTTTTGTGATGTTTATGTTTTCACTTCCTTATTGGACACCGACAGGAAATGACATCGAAGAAGGTAAACAATTTTAAACTGGGAAATGAATGAGTCAAACTGCTATGGAATGTTACCTTCTTTTATGTCACTTCCTGTCAGCAGCTTAAAAATTCAAATAAAAATAACTTTTCTGCCCAACATTTCTTCATTAAAATTGCAGCTTCACTGAAAAAAAAAGATAACTATGCAACTGATGAACTTGCAACTGATGTAATCCATCTAAATAAGTCATATTTTCAAGAGCATTAAAATCTGTCATACTGTATGCACTTTAAAGCTGCTTTTGGAGACAAATAATTTAAAGCTTATGAAATAAAAGGAAATAGCAGCACTTCTGTTAGCAAGATGATGCGAAAAAGAAAGTAAAATTAAAAAAATGGGTCTGACTATGTCCCACACAATGACGGTCAGAGGCGGGTAGTACTCAGTTGCCTTTTTGAAGTAATAGTACTTCTGAAGAGTAGTTTTACCATACAGTACTTTCTACTTCAGTAATATTATAATGCAGTATCTTCTACTCGTTCTGCAGTGAGTAAATCTTTAAGTGGCAAAAATGTCGTGTGACACATAGAAAAACAGATGTGTTTTATGTGTCACATGAAGATTTGAGATTTGTGTTTCATGAACTTTATTCTTCAGAAAAAAAACATCTTCCTGAATATTTTTTATGGCACATCCTTAATAAAAATAAGATTTCAGGGGGTTTTCTATGGCGTCAAATGAGGGTCTGCTTTAACGTAAACGTAAAAGAGGTATTGTAAACGTAGGTTGTCAGTATTGTAATCGTAAAGAGAAAACTGTAAATGTAACTCTAAACTCCATAAACGAAAAAAGCATCATAAATAGAAAAAAAATATTGTAAACGTAAAACTTTCATTTACGCTTCTTAGATACATTTCTTCTGACCCTTTTTTTAATGGGGGCGGGCTCAACGCTCATTGGCTGGAGGGACAGGATGTGACGTCATCACCATAAACTGAAATCAAACGCACACTACAGACTCTCTCAGACAAAAAGGCAATAATCCCGGGAGTTTTGTTCATTCATGTGAAATCCATGTTTAATAAAATGTATTTGAGTCATATTTATCCATAAATGTTCCACTGTCCTTTAAATTTAGTCAGTCTTTATCGCAGAAATACATTATTTTAGTGAACTTATAGTAGAATAGGCTCTCATTCTGCTGGGGCTCGGAGTTCCGACACACTATATAGTATACAGTCTACTATATAATGCCTATATAGGGCCTTTGTAGTGAATGAGGGGTTAGGGACTAGGGTGGACATTCGGACACAGCCTCTGTAGTGTGCGTTTGATTTCAGTTTATAGTGATGACGTCACATCCTGTCACTCCAGCCAATGAGCGTTGAGCCCGCCCCCATTAAAAAAAGGGTCAGAATTTTTTTTATCGTAACCGTAGCTTGTGAATTGTAAACGTAACTTGTGAAGTGAATCATGAAAAGAAGAAGCGTAAATGAAAGTTTTACGTTTACAATATTTTTTTTTCTTTTTTCGTTTATGGAGTTTAGAGTTACATTTACAGTTTTCTCTTTACGATTACAATACTGACAACCTACGTTTACAATACCTCTTTTACGTTTACGTTAAAGCAGACCCTAATTTGACGCCATAGTTTTCCCCCCATAAATTTATGTCACAATTGAATCGTAAATCAGACTTTTTACGCTCAAATAGTTACTCAAGTAGTATTTCGTAAATGGTCTCAACTTAGGGCTACCTTCATTAGGCACTCAAAGCTCTTATAAAATTAATTTGGTCACTACTTTTTACTTCTTCTTAAGTAAGAGTATTTTAAAGTGAAGCTGCTCTTACTTGAGTAAACATCTTAGCGACTCCACCCACTCCTGATGACGGTGCACAGCGGTTTGACATTTTTACAGTCACAAGTAGGGCTGGGTACTGTTAATTCTTTTTCAATACCGATACCTATATTAACATATTTGTCATATAGTACCATTAAACAGATTAATAATGTTAATTTATTCCTTTCCATTTCATTTCTTTTGCATTTGTATTATATATTAGAGGTGAAACAACCAAGAAACTTCTTTTAACCACAGAAGGGTGGAAAAAACACTTTCCAAGTTTTTCTTATTTACTTTTTAACAATTTTTTTCACGTTTTTTCCCCAAATTTAAAAAAAAAATTTAACGCATTTTCCCCTCAATTTCCCCAAATTTTCCCCCAATTATTACTTTTATTTAAAAAAAATTTGCCCCAAATTTTCCCACTTTTTTCCACTTCTTTAATCATTTTTCTTCAACTTGTCTTTTTATTTTTGGTAAATTTTGACGAACAACGGCATTAAAACTTGAATATAAAGATATTAGAATTTTTTTCCGGTACCTGCTTTCGATACTTATATTTTTTCGACACCACACTGGTATCGTTTAACAGCAACTAGTCACAAGTCAATCCCAAACAACAGATAATAGTATAATATATATACATAATATATACAGCGATAATGTAATGGTAAACATGTGTGACACAGTCAGACCCGGCCTCTGAAGCGAAACATGGACCTCCAGGCTGTAATCGCTCAAAGTCCAGCCTCTCTCTTCAGCCCGGCCCCTTGTAAAGCTCGTACTCTTTGAACAGGATGTAGTTTTTGAGTCTTTGGGGCAGAGGCAGGAAACTCATGAAGGTTTCGGACCTGAGCCGCAGTCGACCGAGGCAACGGCGGATCCGGAGGCGACACAGGTGCTGCAGCGAGCGCGGGTTTTCTGAGACAGAGACGGACAGAAGGGGAAAGAGAGAAGAGGGTGAATGTGAAAGTTTGTTTTTTTTTATAATTTTTATTTTATTGTGTTTCTTATAGTGTTTATACAGATGTTATGTTTCTTACAATATAGATATGTTGTGATGTGAACTTGGGGCCCATGCAGCACATGCAAAATGTGCAGCACATGGCTCCCAGTTCACATTTATTTACCGTTCTTACATCTGTATATTTCCTGTGGGAATACTCCACTGTCAGCCATATTTTTACAATATTTCATTTTGTTTTGAGTTTTATCGACCCTTTAATTGTTTGTAAACATTCCGGGCTTAGCTGGAGGCAGGAAGCTACATTCCTATCTATTTCCATTGTAGCTGTTGTCATAGTAACGATAAACAAATGTCTAACTGTTTTTGGAAATATCAGATAAACCTTATTTTATCGTCTCAAATGTCATTCCTCTTGTTCTTGCACCTTAAGCCACAACAGGACCACATTTATTTGTTGTAGTTTTACACTTATAATCGCTAGTTTTAGTTTAATCTTATTTCTCTTGATCACTTCCTGCCTCCAGCTGATGTAACTGATGATGTCAGCAGTTAAACGGTCTATACTTGGAAGTTAGTTATTTGAAATAATGTATCTTATATCAGTGTTGTATGCCCACAGGTTAACATAAAAAGAAAAATATGTATAAAGAAATACAAAGGTAAACAAAACAACAACAAAAAATAGGAAAAAATTAGAAAAAACAATAAGTGATTAAGTGATAAGTGCTCCCCTTAGTGGCTGTTAATGGTTTTACATCCTATTTTTTTTGACTGCTTTATCAATTGTTTCCTGTCCTCTTATTTTGAAAGTTATTCGTTCCATTTCCTTAATTTTATCAATCAGTTTCCTCCATTTATCTATAGTCGGGCTTGTCTTTTGTAGCCAGTTGATAGTAATTAGCTTGAAAGCACTTAGATTTGTATGGTGGTGAGACAAGACTACTGATGATACTCAAATGCGAGCCAGGTGAAAAGTAGGACGGGGGCAAATAACAGACAAATGGGACCCTGACCTTGCATGGCGCAGATCTCTGGCCACTGCTCTGTCTCCATCAGCGTCGTCTTCAGTTTGGAGCAGAAAGTCACATGGTCCAGGTAGTCCAGTAAGATCCGGACCACGCGACCCGAGAGGTGTCTGAGCGACGAGAGGCAGATCACCTCACAGAACTACAAACATGGCCGACAGAGAGAGTTAAGACTACAGAACGAAACATCTGCTCAGTACAATCCAGTGAAATGACCTCTCCAAATTAAAATTAATGCTGTTAATGATACTTTTATATGAATATTCGGCATTTTTTGTACAGGAAGTAAGTCTCTAGTTTCAGCCACAGCGTTTAGGATTTCTCCAGGTACTACCATGAAAATAAATGTCCACAAATCTGCATGAAGTATGAAACTAAAACACACTCTGTGCCAATGAACAAACTCATATTTCAACTGATATTTCAAAAGTGGCAACAATAGCTATAAAATGCAAATTCAACACACTGTGGTTTCTGTGACTCTCCTGTTTATTTCGATTTTGATTAAGGCACATGAGGCCGTAATGCTGCTGGAAGGTGGTCCTGGCCCGTTAATGTACAGTATGACATGTAAAACTGAAAGTAAATGTACAGAAAATGTAAATAAAACCAGCAGTTATACATGCTTTGGTATTTTCACTGTAATTAAAATCAAGCTGGGCCATTATATAAAAAAAAAACACCTGAACCGAGCACATTTTCTCCAGTTTCCCAAATCTCAAAGCGTCTCGAACAAAGTGTCAAAACAGCGACGAAAACGAGGATGAAAATACAACAAAAAAGACAAAACAAAGCAACAAAAGAGCGACAAAAACGCGATTAAAAAGTATTGAAAAACACACAAAAAAGAGCCACTAAAAAGACAATGAAAAAGTGACAAAAAAGAGAGAAGAAAACACAACAAAAATGCTTAAAAAATGTGACAAAAACAAATAAAGTCACGATCAGGTTTGTAGGTCTTAGCTTTCAAATGAGGCGTTACACTGGCCTATAGGCTGTAAGCTCCAGTCCAGAAGCTTTTAGCTTTAGGTCGAGTAGAGTAAGATTTAACTGGTGTATTTACTGTATTTTCCGGACTATAAGTCGCACTTTTTTTCATAGTTTTTATACTCCGGAGCGACTATGTGATTCCCCCCCGTATTATGTAAAATCGACTTTTTCAAGCTTTATATCATGTTATTATGTCATTCCCTCATTAAACACATGCCTGGAGTGTTGCCTTGGCTCATTCACATATTTTTGAGTAATCAGTAAAAACTTAGACGGCAGCCATTTTAGGTGTAGCTATGCCTCAGTCCTCCTAGGAACGCCCCCACCTCCTGGAGACTCCTCTGGACCTTTCGTCACCAGCCAAGCCACCAACCACTGCTCCTCAGCTCAGCAGAGCCCCCTCCCCGCACAGTAGTGTTGTTTAGATGCCACAGCAGTGTGCTGAAGGGGGCGTGTCGGAAAGCTTCTTAAAGAGACAGAGGCCTATTTCAAGACGTTCAGTACAGCCATTTTGAGAGAGCAATAATACCCCCTCTTTAAATTCAAATATATACTTTCACACGCCACTAGAGGGCACTGCAGGCTAATCGAGCAGCAGAAAGAAAGTTTGGAGTGAGCGAGAGAGCACAGGTTACTGCAATGAAGTAAACAAAACAAGCTAATCCCGGGCTAAAAGCTAGAGCCACAGCGAGAGGAATGAGAGGAGAGGATTGTCAACTGTGGAGTTACGTCTCCGTGTCCAGGTTGTTGCCAAGGCGATTGATTTGAAGTGAGATGGAGAGTTTGGTATGTTCTTTATGCTATAGTTATCTGAACTGTTTATGTGACGTTAACATACCAGACGCCTATTTAGTTCATTGTTTATGCTTCATGTTATTAACCATCAATGTGTTACATTAGCAAACCGTACACCTGTTCAGCCTGTTGTTTTTTTCCTTAGGCAGTGTTTGACTAGTGCGTCTTATACTCCGGAGCGACGTATAGTCCAGAAAATACGGTAACCCTGTCCCGTTCAGTCCTCACCATCGCATCCTTGATGACGGTGTTGCTCCAGCCCTCGTAATCCCGTGGGACGTGGGAGCCGCCGCCGTACGGACAGTGGAAACACTTCTCCACGTCATACCCGAAGTTACACAGCATCCGCATCAGCACCTGCAGGAGGAGAGACGCACAGAACCAGGACTTAATCATTGCTTTAGTCTCATGAACTACCTTGAATCTAGTTTTTGTGTCATTTTAGCCACTGACAGAGACTGAAGCAGGACTGAGTCAGGTCTAACCCAGGCCTTTACCTCGTCCTTCAGCGAGTACTGCAGAGCTGAGGGGAAGTGCGTCGTGTTGATTTTACAGAAATAGTTCACGTTGGCCCCGAACTTCAGCAGCAGTTGGATCAGCTCAAGGTTCCCCATGCGCAGCGCCACCTACAGGACACAGATACAGTGCCCTCAGATCATTTAATCCAAAAGTTGAAAAGCCCTATACCTGTATTTTTCCCTTTATAGAGGAATACAAATGGTTAAAAGCTCTAAAAAGTAAATCTTGCATAATCCCCCTCTTTAAGGATCAATCGCACCAATTAAAAAACCTGTTTCTACGGATGACAGCTCAAGAACCTTTGTCAGTGATGTACAACATTTCACAAACAGCATCAAAAACACGGAAAAGCAACAAAACAGACATAAAAAAGTGACAAAAACGCGGTGGCGACGTGACAAAAAGTTCTAAAGAGCTAAATGGACTCAACTTATAAAGCGCTTTTCTACCTTTATCAGGCCCAAAGCCCTTTACAGTAAAGAAACCAGTCACCCATTCACTCTCTCATTCATACACCAATATACACAGACACTGGAGGCAAGTAGGGTGAAGTGTCTTGCCCAAGGACACAATGACAGTGTGCATTTGTGGGAGCTGGGATTTGAACCCACGACCTTCCGATCACGAGACGACCCGCTCTACCACTGTCGCCCCAAAAAAGCAACAAAAACGTTCTAAAGAGCTAAAGTACTTAGCTTTATTTTGGCGTGACACTGTTGCTCTCCAGTCGAGGAGCTTTTAAAGAGCAACTAAACACCAAATCAAGTTTTTTTAGTGATAAACTGTCTCAATGGGTGTCTCATAGTGTTGTCCACTGGTCCCTGACATTATTCTGACATTATAGCGCAAACATGTGTCAAATCCTAACTTTGCGCCCCCTTCAGGGTAAACTCTGCTACTAAATTAGAATTTCCTGATTGGCTGGAGACGTGTCCACGGCCTCCACAGAACGTCATAAGCTGCACCAGCTCCACACATCGTCATCAGGTGCTGCCCATTGTCCCGCCCCTGTACCTGTGGTTTATAACCAAGTCCCTCCCACGTAAACTGTCTGCTGTGATTGTGCCAATGCAAAGGCCCACACACTCACCCCCCGCATGTCACCCCCAAACTTCAGAGACCGCCTCTTTCACAGCACTTTTTGACTTTTGTTTGTGGGTAGGGAAAGGCTTTGGCACGCCCGTTTAGTTACTCTTTAAATTTGGGTAAAGCCATACTTGCCAGTTGCCAACATTGGGTTGTGAAAAATAGGGAGATTTTTTTTCATGCCAGGTGTGTGTGTAATTGTTGATGTCATTTCTTACTTTGTATTTTCCGGATGAAGGAAACTTGTGCTGGAAATATTGTTTCTTTGATATTCCCTATTATTCTGTTTACCATTGAGAACAAAGAAAAAAATGAGCAGAGTACCAGAAGTAGGGAGACCAGTTAAGAATGAAAAGTAGGACACTTGAGCTCCAAAGTGAGGACATAAAACCTATGGAAAATAGGCTATAGATATTTAAAACAATCTTCAATTAAATTAAAATACTTTTGCAAAATAGGAACAGAAAATATTATATGCCTAAATGAGACTTCACATGTCATCATCTAATGATTGTAAGGTCTACACACAGGCCTATAATGTGGCGTGGGTAATGTCTCCATGGTAACACTGAGGGGAGGAGCTGACCGACCGACTCTCTCGTTCCCTCGTGCTAATGAAGCATAAGAATAAACAGAGCGATGAATGATACCTGTCTCTTCCCCTCGAGCGTCAGTGTGTGCGCTGACAGCGACGACAGAGATGCAAAGGAGTGATTCTTCTCAAGGATAGGGTTGCCAGATCATGCAAATACATCCCCCACAATCTTACTTGTTTCCTTCACAGGAGATTAGCGGGAGAAATGAATGAGCGGGAGATAGGGTTAAAAATCGGGAGTCTCCCGCGCGAATCGGGAGAGTTGGCAAGAATGGTAAAGCTGAACTAAAAAAAAAGCCCTTGGTTCAGGTAGTGCTGGGCGATATGACGATACATATCGTGGGGACGATAGAAAAGTGCCTATCGTGCCATTTCTCTTCTATCGTTTCTATCGTTTCTAACCTAATTTAATCAATTATTAAAGCAAATATGTCATTAAATAGGCCACAAGAATGTATTAGTGTTGTCTTGTCACTATGCATCCTCTAAGTTTATATTAAGTGATTATAAACAAGAATAAAAAAGAACTTTTTCGCAAAGAAACTCTGCCTTGTGGTTTTGCGACACCCCCCTGCTTTACGATATCTCTGTCCGCCACCACACCTGCTGTAGCAACGGCGACATCTAATGGACGTACACGCGGGGCTCTCTCTCCCTGTTAAACACCGCGTGGTTTCACTGCTTTACGCACGGCAACTAAACAGCTTTTTAGTGATGGATCTTTTTAGCGCGTGGATCTGGATTAAACACACGAGAGAGAAGAGAGAAGAGAGGAGAGGCGTGGTGCAGGAGGTAAGAGACTGATCGGGCAGCGCGTAGAGCAGCTAAAGACGTACAATACAAACTGCTCGCCCACTGTTTCTTAAACATTACATTAAAGTTGAGAAAATGGCGGTAATAAGCTCCAATTTACATTTGTTTTAGTGTAATATGAGCCTTGATATTGAGGAGCAGATGATGCTCTGAGTAAGTCGTTCTCTACGCACGAGTTTACACATTTCTGTTGTTAAATTCGTGTTGACTCTGGTCAGATCATGTTTGGCCCATTTATCCTGCAGTCTCACATTTGACAATTGACACATTGACAATATATGCTATATAAATTATCCATAGCAAAACCACTGCTTCAAAATAAAGTTGAAAAAAAGTAAGCAATGATATTTTTGTCAAACTTTTCAAAGAATAACTGAAAACTGACTTTATTGTGGTATATCGTGATATGTATCGTTATCGTGATATAAAATAATCCATATCGTGATATAAGTTTTTTCCATATCGCCCAGCACTAGGTTCAGGCGGGGGATAAGAGGTTAATAAAGGTTGCAGTTGGAGCAGAAATAGCTGTAGCAGAACTTGCCTGTAGACACTAGAAGGAGTCCTGCTCAGAGGCAGTAGCAGTATTCAGATTAGAATGACATTAGTGATGTCTTAAAACAGCTGGAGGAGAGGTCATGAGGTGGTGCCCGACCTTCATGGCAGTGAAGGCCAGTCCCTGCCCCTCCCCTCCTCCCGGCTTCTTCTTAAAGCAGTACTAAGTAACTTGTTTACCTTACTAAATCCTTTCCGTAGTCCCTCTGGGGGTAATGCAAGTGTTAATGGGACGATTGGGGGGTCTTTCATCTCCCTGGTGTCTCTGGCCAGAGTACAATACACACTAATGGAATCACGAAGAAGAAGCTAACAGGATAACGGGCACCGCTAACTGTGGGTGTAATTACAGCCAAATTTGAGCGGGAAAAAATATCTCCATTGTGTAACTGAGTTGTGGCACAATGTACAATATCCTTCTCTCCCTTTGTCTTTTCTGTCAGCGTAGGATTTTACTGTCACGGACAATTAATGAGTAAAAGAAGACGCAACACGCAGTGACGCTTATGGCCTGTAGGGGCATGAGTTACTTAGTTCTGCTTTAAGCCAGAGCCAACAGGAGGCTCTCCCCATCACCGCTTCTCCCACTTGCCTGGAGACACTTGATGGGGTCCTGGTTGGGAAACGCTCCCGCCTCTAAAAGCACCCGGGCCGATGGGACGTCGTTATTGGAGATGGCGAAGAACAGCGCGGACTTCCTCTCGTCGTCGTAGCTGCGGCGGAGCCACGGGTGCAGCATGAAGTTGGGGTCGTACCCCGCCTCCAGCAAAGCCTCGTGGGGAATGTAGTATAAGAATTAGAGTCAATAGGTTTGAACCAGCAGAACATCCTTAGCGTAAATTACAGTCGAAAACCCAGGGCTCCAGAGTTACGTGTTGGCATTTACAGGGTGAGGGTTAGACAGTAGGAAGGCTGATGTTTCATTCACCTGGATGCAGTGAGTGTGTCCTCCGGCGGCCGCAGAGTGGAGCGGACTCATCCCGCTGTCCTCCACCTCAGACATCATCGTCACCGGGATCAGCAGCTTCAGAGCTCTAGACAAAAAAGCAACAAGGCAAGTTTATTTGTAGAGCACAATTCATACACAAGGCAATTCAAAGTGCTTCACAGTTGCATAAAATTACAAGAAAACAGATCAAATCAATCAATAAAACATCAACATAAAGTTAATCAGTTACAGCAAAAGGCAAGAGTGCAGATAAAATACTTTCAGTTTTCATATGCACGGGTAAAAAGAGCTGTTTTCAGCCTGGATTTGAACATTGTCAGAGTTGAGGCCTGTCTCACATCCTCATGAAGACTGTTCCAGATTTTAGCTGCATGAAACTGAAACGCAGCCTCACCGTGTTTATTATTGACTCTGGGAACCACCAGGAGACCCCTCCCTGAAGTTCTCAGGGCCCGAGATGGTTCATACGGCTCTAACATGTCAGAGATGTACTTTGGTGCTAAACCGTGAAAAGACTTGTAACAAGCAGAGCTGTTTTAAATTCTATTCTCTGAGTGACAGGAAGCCAGTGCAGAGACCGGAGCACTGGACTAATGTGGTCGTATTTCCTGGTTCTTGTCAGGACTCGAGCAGCAGCGTTCTGGATGTTCTGCAGCTCTAACAGCTCGTTTAGAAAGACCAGTGAGCAGCCGTTACAGTAGTCTAACCTGCTGGAGACAAATGCATGGATGAGTCTCTCTAAGTCTGGTTTTGACACTATTCCTCTGATCTTAGCAATGTTCTTCAGATGGTAAAAAGCTGATGATGTTATTGCTTTGATGTGGCTGTTTAAGTTCAGGTCTGAGTCCATGATTACTCCGAGATTTCTAACCTGATTTTTTGGTTTTAGAGCGAGAGACTTAAGGTGACTGATAACACTTTGTCTTTGTGTCTGTGGGCCAAAGACAATGATCTCAGTTTTGTCTGAGTTTAGTTGGAGAAAGTTGTTTTGCATCCACAAACTGATCTGTTGGATGCAGTGGAAAACCTTCGATGAACTATCATAAAGTAAAATAAAGAGTTGAAGTCTGGATTTATTTTGCATATGCTCATGGAGAACACAGAGCAAGGCAAGTCTGCATCAGAGTTCTGACTATTACAAGGTACCTAAACACACACAGAAGGAGGAGACACTCATGGTCAGACTAACCGTTATGTAGATCTCAAAGTACAGCGCCAAGAAAGACTACACTCAGTCAGTTTAGGCGAGAACCGTCCGAGAACATGAGCAAAACATACAGATAGGTTGTGAGACACGTTGTGAAATGTGCTTGGACATGCAGGTATGGAAGTCTAGTCCACACAGTGTTTAATTTGTAAATGAGTCGTTTCAGGAACACTTTTGGATAAACACCATCGTATCATCTCAAATCTTTGCCAGATCCTTTACTCTGAAAAACTGAAAGATGGGGAATGCGTGTCTAGTGTAAAACTGGCCCGTGCAGTTGCCCCTCACTCACTGTAGGTGGCCCCGGTGAGCGACGCGGTGGATGGGCAGGTGTCCCGATTGTTTGGGGACATCAGCATCGGCGCCGTACTCCAACAGCAGCTTGATCATCTCTGGGTCTCCGTTCGCCGACGCCTCGAACAAAATGGACGCTTCATCGTTGGCCTGAGACAAGACGTCGGCTCCTGGACAGAGACGGGACTGACATGAGGGGGAAGCGTCTGGGGAGAGGGGGACCTGGAGGTGTCTGTGCTAAATTTGAGAACTTTCTAATGGTGTACACAAGTGTTTACAAAAGTAACGAGTTACACAAATATAATACTTTTTTCAATAACTAAGGAATATAACATATTACACAAAATACGGGAATATATTAGTCATTACATTTCAAGTAAGAACATTTAAATACATGAACGAAAAAATGCCAAACTCCCCCCAAATAAAATGCAGAATGTCAGATCAAGTTGGACACTGGTGAATAAGATCTGCCGTTGCGTGTAGTTAATGTCCTCAAAACAAAACACAAGAGAATCTCTGACTGCACTTTTGCTCCGTGGCATTATTACTATATAAGTAAGTGCTTTATTTGTCATTGTACAAGCGTACAACGAAATAGTGTCCAGGTGTTAGTCCTGCTGCGATTGAGCCGCATATTCAGTTTATATTTTGCCAAAAGTAACTCAAAGTAGTGTAACTCAGCTACATTTTTGAAACAGTAATATGTAATACAAACATATTAATTCTTTAGAGCTGTAATCACTAATATAGAACATATCACCATTTTTAAGTAACTTGCCCATCACTGTGTACAACAAGGTTAAAGGGATATTTCAGGATTTTTGACATAGGGCCTCATTTCCTAGTTATCCAGAGTGTTGTTGATGTCTGGAGATATTTTTTTCTTAAATTCATGCAGTTCTTGCATTTGAAGAGTCTAGTGGCGCTAGGCTAGGGCAAGGCTAAAGCATTTCTATGGTATCAGTTAGCCTGCATTAAAAACAGTCTGACCCACTCCACAGTGCACCTGAGGTAAATCACTTATAACACCAGACTAACCATATAAATGTCTGTGTCGATAGAATAATTTTAACCATTTTGCATTTAAAATAACTTATATTTGAGCAGCATCAGCTTCGTGGCTGTAAGCTAACGGAGCGGCGGAGTGATCTGCGAGAAAATAGTCCCTCAAAATGCGGTAATTCATGTGATACAAGGTCAGTTATATTTCAAACATTATTCTATTGACACCAGTGTTAATTTTGACAACATATTTTAATTTAGTTTTAGTCTTTTGACGAAAATGTAATTCAATTTTAGTCGAGATTTAGTCAAAAAAATATCTTCAATTTTAGTCTAGTTTTAGTCGACTAAATTTAAGACAAATTTAGTCGACTTTGCATTTATAATATTCATTATAATCATATTTAATCAGCTTCTCTGCTTCGTGGAGCTGCTTCCACATGAACAAAGCTCAAAGCTGTTCCTTTAGCAGTGAATTTACATGATCTGAGGCTCTTTCAGACGGTCAATAGAAGTTTGGATGATTTTAGTCTCTCCTTTTCATTTTTATTTAGTCTTATTTTAGTCATAGTTTTAGTCTCATGAAAAACTTTTAATTTAGTTTTAGTCCAATTTTAGTCGTCAGAAATATCACTTTGACTAAAATTAAGACTAAATATTTTAGTCGACGAAATTAACACTGATTGACACAGACATTTATATGGTTAGTCTGGTGTTATAAGTGATTTATCTCAGGTGCACTGTGGTGTGGGTCAGACTGTTTTTAATGCAGTTCTATGGCTAACTGTTACCATAGAAATGCATTAGCCTAGCATTAGCCTAGCGCCACTAAGCTCTTCAAATATAAGAACTGCATGAATTTAAGAAAAAAATATCTCCAGACATCAACAACACTCTGGATAACTAGGAAATGAGGCCCAATGTCAAAAATCCCGAAATATCCCTTTAAGCCCTAATTTGGTTCAGTTTAGTCTCATTTTAACTCAATAAAACACAGAGCAGAGGAAGCGTCTGGGGAGAGTGCGGTCACCTTTCCGCAGCAGGATCTCTATCACGTCCCGGTGCCCCCCTGAGCGGCGAGGGCGAGGGGCGTGAGTCCATAGTGGCTACGAGGGTCCGGCCTGGCTCCGCTCTTCAGCAGGAGCTCGACCAGAGGCGCGTTGCCCAGACGCGCGGCCTCGTGCAGCGGGCAGCGGCCGTGGCAGCCCTGGCCGTTCACCCTGGAGCCCGAGCTCAGCAGGAGCTCCACCAGGTCAGAGCGGCCCGAGCGGATCGCTGCAGAGGAGAGGTTATGGTCTTCACAATCGGGAGTTTTGCAGGCATTTGCTAATAATCTCAAACACATCTTTGTCAGTATCTCACGCTTGGTTGGTTAGAAAATACAATATTGATACAGAAGTTTTACTTTTTTTTTACCCTCCAACCCACTCCTTTTGCTCCCCTTCGCTGCAAAACTCAATAAAGAGAAAAAAAGGAGAAAGTAATTGTCCCTGCGGCTCGTGTGGCTGTTGTGAATGAAAGGATTAAGCTTAGCAGGAGATTAAGACAAGAGAAAAGTACTTCCTGGATACTCAGGAAGAGCTTTTTGGGAGCTGCCGCAATGGCCGCTGGCTGCTCTGCTTTGCGGCGACGACACTGGAGGCTGCCATTGCTGTAGTGCCGCCATATAGCCGCTAGTCCCCCATGAAAAGCATTGCAACTTAGACACGTTAAAAACAACTTTAATGCCCGGTGCCTCATTTTTTGGAACTGTCTACAGCTAGATATTCCTCCTGTGATTACGCTGGGTTAGACACAATCAGAGGCACCAGGCTGGTTATCGTAGGATAAATTTTAGAAATCTCCTACTTAAAGAGGGTCGGACTGTTAGCATTGGAGTCTACAGCAGTGTTAATTTCGTCGACTAAAATATTTAGTCTTAATTTTAGTCAAAGTGATATTTTGACGACTAAAATTGGACTAAAACTAAATTAAAAGTTTTTCATGAGACTAAAACTATGACTAAAATGTCCAGATATTTTAGTCGACTAAAATAAGACTAAATAAAAATGAAAAGGAGAGACTAAAATCATCCAAACTTCTATTGACCGTCTGAAAGATCCTCATATCATGTAAATTCACTGCTAAAGGAACAGCTCTGAGCTTTGTTCATATGGGAGCAGCTCCATGAAGCAGAGGAGCTGATTAAATATGATTATAATGAATATTATAAATGCAAAGTCGACTAAATTTGTCTTAAATTTAGTCGACTAAAACTAGACTAAAATTGAAGATATTTTTTTGACTAAATCTCGACTAAAATTGAATTACATTTTCGTCAAAAGACTAAGACTAAAACTAAATTAAAATATGGTGTCAAAATTAACACTGGTCTACAGTGAAGATCCCGCCCTTATGCCCTTATTAGGAACATGCTTCGTCAGAGCTGGGGAGGAGGAGTCTGTAAATCCACCATGATTTCCCCCTCGAACGTGGTCATTGTGGTAAACGGGGAGGAGTGAGGAGGAGTTGTCTATTATTTGTACAGTGGAGAAGACTCAAAGATGAGAAAGCAGCATGTTTGAAACTTAACTGCCACAAATGCAAAGAAATCCATCTCAAACCTTCGATCAAAGAACTGTTTGAGTAAATTGAGGAAACAATTTTAGCCAAAACTGCAGCTAAACCTGTTTAAACTGTATCTTTTGTATTTGCAGTTAAAATGTGTGAGCAATGTCGATGTTTTCAAAGAAATTGTAATTTGAAGCCTGTTTGAAGTCAATGCATTTTAGCTGAATTCATTAAATGACCTTTAATGCTTGAATGCCCTGTTTTAACGCGGTGGTACCGGTGAAGATGGGCGTGTCCTCGTCGGTGCTCGGCGTGTCCGGTTTCGCTCCGTGTTTGAGCAGAAACGCAGCGTTTTCAATGAGGCCTCTCTCCACCGACACGTGCAGCGGCGTCAGACCAATCACAGAGCGGCGCTCGAGGGAGTCCCGCCCCACAGCTGCAGACGGAGACAGACAGAAGTGACAGAAGACTCATCAAGAAGACTCATCAAGAAGACTCATCAAGAAAACTCATCAAGAAGACTCATCATGAAGACTCCTTTCATCCTCAGCGCTGTGGAATCGAACTTGGCCCTAGTTTAAATCTGACAGTTTTCACCCTGTTCCATTCATTAACCTCTTAACCCCCACACCTGCAGCACAGTGGAGGCGTCACAAGAGGAGCTACAGGAAACAAGGAAGGGACAGACAAGGAGGTATCCGGGTGAGACTCACAGCTAAGCCACACATGCCTTCGATAGTTCTGGCTAATGGACGTTCACTGGAGAATAAAACAGATTAACTGCTAAGCTCTTCCCAGAAGATGGTGAAAGACTGTTTTGGAGCGGAGGAACTGGAAGAGGAAGGAGGAGGCGGTGGAGCAGGACACCACGCTCTGAAACAGGGACGTTTGTACACTGACAAATAAAGCACTTACTTACTTAACCGAGCACATTTTCTCCTGTTTGGCTTTACCTAAATCTTAAAGCTAAGACTAGCATTTGAAAGCTAAGACCTACACTAATATAACTAATATAACTAATATAAATGGATCTTTTTCCTTGCGTTGTTGCTGTATTGTCGTCACTTTTTGAGGGCTCGTTTGTTACATTTTGCCACTTTTTGTTACATTGTTGTCACTTTTTTGTTGCATTTTTTTTCACTTTTTGTTACATTTTTGTCACTTTTTTGTCATATTTTTGTCACTTTTTGTTGCATTTTTGTCACTTTTTGTTACATTTCTGTCACTTTTTTGTTGCATTTTTTCACATTTTTTGTTGCGTCTTCGTCACATTTTTTCAAGCTCATCTTTTTTGTTTTTTTTCGTTTTCATTCTTGTTTTTTTGTTTGTTGTTTTTTTCAAGACGCTTTTCAATTTCGGTAAAGCCAAACTGGAGAACAAGTGCTCAGTTCAGGCGGGGTTAAGAGGTTAAAATCCTAAATGAAATCAGAAAACTCAACAGTAAAACGTGCCCACAGTTTGGACTAAACCAGGACTGACCCGGGACAGAGCCGGTACCTTTGAGGGTGAGTTCCAGGACGGTGAGGTTGGTCTGAGCCGCCGCCTCGTGCAGCGGAGTCCATCCCCTCGCGTCTGATCGGTCAAACTGCCCCTCGTGACTCACACACAACGTCTTCAGGAGCTTTTCATTTCCTGAACAACAACAACCAGTTACAGCTCAGCGCGCACAAGGTGGAAGCCAGATGCCCTAACTCACACACCCTCCATTTATCCAGGACTGGGACTGACATCGCGAGGGAAGTGGCTATAATCATTAACTGTCTTTTGAATAGGGGTATTATACTGAACTACTGGTTCAAAAACTTTTCACACAAAGAAAAGTATGACCTTCCAAGTAGACCATAAAGCAGCCTCATCCAAAGTCTGGGCTTGTCGATCTGAAATTCTCTTGGGCCCCCAATAATGATCATTTACTCTATTCAATGGAATGTTCTTATTATTTTTCAGGGAATATTACACTAATTACATTAATTTTCAATGACTGTAGGCTAAGAACGGTTTAAAATAAAATGAACAGCATGTTTAGAGTAATATATTTTATTTTTCCTTTTAAAATTATAATTTTTTCAATGTACTTGTTTTGTAGACAAGCATTGGGGGCCCTCCTCAGTGCCTCTGAGGCCTTCAGGGAGCCCCGGACCCAACTTTGGGAACCAGTGGATTAATTAATAAAATTAGCTTTACTAATTGTACTAATTAGAATAAAATCAAGACCAAACTGGACATAAAAAGGGTCTAAAACAGACTATGGTAAACTGAGTGTAAAACTTATATTAGCCTGAAAAAAAGAGTTACACATATAACACAAGATAATTACTAAAGCCTGAAATAAATAACGTCTTAAATAGTAGATGAGCCTTTTTCGTTTTCATTCTTGTTTTTTTTGCCACTTTTTGTTGCATTTTTGTGGTGGTGCATCCATCAGAGGTCCACGATGTGTCACAGTTTGAAAAACACGACACCATGTTATCAAAGTATGTTCCATTAAATTAAAAAATATGTTTTGTCATAAAAATGTGTCAAACAAGACGAGGCTAAAATACAACCATGTTTATCATGACAACAGCTTCAGAACATTTTAAGTTCCCATCTGTTATTCTTTGGGGCTGTGTTCACAAAAACAAATGTGTAAATCACAGACCCCAGTGATGTTGAGGTACATTGTGGATTTTAATATTGCGATAACAGTAATTTGTCGATCGATTGTGCAGACTTATCTGTGACCTATAATGATTCTCACCTCGTCTGATTGCAGTAAAGATTTGGCTGTCTCCAGAATCTGAACTGAAAAGGAATATATTAAAATAACAGAAGAAAGTGATGTTTGTCCAAATGTTCTAAACAGATTTAATGTTCTTGAGTAGAAGTGTTGGTAGTTAAGAGACCTGGTGCTGGTCTGACGCTCCGGCGGCAGGTTTTCCTGGAGACTCTGTTGAATCATGAACTGGACGGCTGCGTCTTCATCTCCCTCCTCCAGCACAAAGTCCATCTGAAACAACAGACCAAACACCAGGACTGGAAACGGGACACAACTCCACCGTGTACTTGGGCAAGACACTCGACCGACCTCACCCGTGTCTGCGAACACAGGCGTATTCATGAAAAAGTGCTTTGAGTGCATTTTGAATATTGAGTGAATTTTTTATATTAAAACAAGGACTGAACTAAACCTGATCTAAAACTTGTGGATAAGATTTAGATTTTTGAATTATGAATCCACCACACACTTTATCATTGAACATTTTGGCTTTCAAAAGTTATATGCTGGTCTATTTAAAGGCGCACTGTGTAACATTTTGGATCATTCCGTTGCCAGCAATACAAAACATGCTCCTAATGACAAGCTCGACACAGTAAATGTTATTTTACAGTTAGTAATCAAAGTATGGACTTGGATGAGGACCTTAATCCACTATCGCATATTTGGCTGCCTTTAAGGGCCTATCTCACCGGAGGAACGTTGTGCTGGCAGTCTCCACAACATCTCCACAACTCGGATTGATTGTGCGCAAACTAAGGGCCTATCTCACCGTCCTAGAGACCGGTTGGAGACTCGAGTTGCCGCTGATCACAATAATAGTTCGCTGCAGACCTGGAGCCGAGACAGATCCACGACGGTGAGGCGGATCTGCCGTGATAGTACGCCCTCTGCTGGTAGGAGCAGATCCACGACCGTATTATTTGTTAATATTTATGTTTTACAATTATTGTTAGTTAGTTTAAAATAATTAGGATTAGGGTTAGGTTAAGATTAGGATCGTTTAGGAACAAAAATAACAAGCAATTTATATGCTGTTCAAAGTTATGTTATCTTTATTAATCAACAGATAAGAAAATCATAAGAATTTTGTTTTGTTTTCATGAAAACATTTAAATAACGTGCGTGAAGTAGATCATCAACATAAACCTTCCTAAAAGCTGATCGGTCTAGATCCGCCTTATCCAGCAGAGGGCGCACTATCACGGTGGATTCGCTTCACAGTAGATCTGTCTTGGCTCCGGGTCTGCAGCTTTCCCCTACTCGCTGATCACGGAGATGTCTCCGAGACGTCCCCTGGAACCAAGGCGAGTCTCCAGGTAGTCTCGGTCAAAACGAACAGGTTCGATTTCATTGGAATCTCCACATGGTCAACGAGAGATCTTCACGGTCTCAAGCAACTGTTGCAACGTTGCGAACAGTATTTGTTGTCCTCAACCTGTGAGACGTTTCTGTGACGTCCCTGCAATGTCTTTGAGACCTGTCAGATACCAGAGATACTGTATCAGTCTGCATGGAGTCTTTCAAGTCTCCATGCAGTCTCAGCTGAAACACAACCTGTTCGTTTTCATTGAGACTACCTGGAGACTTGCCTTATCTCCAGGGGACGTCTCTGAGACATCTCCGTGACCAGCGGCATCTCGAGTCTCCCACTAGTCTCCAGGCTGGTGAGATAGGCCCTTTAGTCGACATCTCCATGGAGACGAGCTGCAGACGGTCTGAGGAGAGGTGACCCGCTCACGGCAAACACACTTAAAACAATCATTAGGTTTTCATTGACGAGGTGCTGTCAGTTTAGGTGAGTGAAGTGTCTTGCCCAATGACTGAACAGTAGGATTGAACCGTCTGCTCGCATATTACAGCAATTCAACACATTGTGCTACTGCGATCTTGTTGACACAAACCAGTCTTCAAAATGGGTCCAGAACAAACATGAACTCAACTAATCTTGGACTTTACGGGGCAACACCATAAGTAAAAAGTTTCATATCAATTTTATATTTAAGTGTAAAATCGTACAATTACCTTGACATTGACTTCTGTTGTTTAATATAGTTCTTCCTCACGTGTTTAAAAGCTGCCTCATGTTTCTCTGCTCCAGACGAAGCTATTTTTACTGCAGTCAGTGGGTCACACCAAAGTTAAAGGGGCAGCTGCAATGACTGACATAATGTGACATTAATCAATTATTTGACAGAACTGAGGACCTGTAAAATTAGCCTTGAGCTAAATCCGGCATATTTACAGCACTAGTTGTCTGTTCATTAATATGCCCATTCTGTCCCATTCAAATAAATTAATAAATGAAATAAATGAATGAAATTTGCATAACAAGGATATTTATGGATCTCAAGAGAATTTCAACAACTATCAATTATATAGTAAGGTCTGACTTGAATTTAAAAGTCGTTTATGCTTATATGTAATAAATAGCATAGATTGTGAATGTAATGTAAAGATCCTATGGAGTTTGTCCATTATGTTTACAGACAAGCAATTTACACAAGTCTTAGTTTTCTCTTTTTTTGTAGATACTGGTGATGACTTTGTGATAAAACACAAACTTACAAAACACGTTTTGGTCAAATCCTTGCAATAAGCATTAAAATCTTAAAACTCCAACATAAATTAGATAAGTTTCCTGAACCAGTGATAATAGGGGAACACAAGCAGTGCTTAATTTGTAAATTAGTAGTTTCAGGAACACTTTTGGTCTGATGTGATGGATTCAGGGAACATTTGCTGGAACACTCTCATTAAACACCATTATATCAGATCAAATCTTTGCCGGATCCTCCTAAATATTTACCGGATCCTTTACCCTGAAAAACTGAAAATTGTGGGAATACGTTCCCCCAAACGGGGGATCAAATTAAGCTCTGGACACAAGTCCTTAGCCTAATGCTTAAAGTTGAAACTGGACATTTATTCTTTCCAGAGGTTTAAGGGGTATTTAAACTTTATACTGATCACATTTGTGCATGCGCACCAACCGTTTGTTTATGAAAACAAAGCAGCCGCAGAAAAAAAAAAAAAAAAGAGTGAAGCCTTCACATTCGACCGATACGGTTTTGAATATCATTCAATAATTTTAATACACTGGCTAATTCACGAAGGCTGTGCTAAACTCTCCATCGAGAGAAGAACACAGAGGAGTGAGGACACATGAAATGTTTATGAGCAGAACATTTCTCAAAAGATTACGAATCATTACTTAAGACACATTTTTCCTCCATTTGTATTCAATCACACTCAAACAGATGACACGTGATCACAGATTTCTAATTGAAAACATTTATTCAGCTCATTTATGACCTGGGTCTCTCCTTCTTGCCTTTGTAAAGAGCCAGCAGAGACACGTTGGCCACTTTCACTACTTTGAATCGGACTCCGGGAATATCTCCCACAGCGTGACCCTTACGACCGAATCCTGCCACCAGAACCTCGTCGTTTTCCTGTGGTAAACACAAAACAAGGGTCAGAAAAGCAGTACAAGCTTCAAAAAGGCACAAGTCAGTTGTTTACATTCTCAAAAACAAACAGTATGGTCCAAAACAACCAACAATTTTGATGCATTGCACTCAGAGCCCTATAAGAGCGTACACTTTGTGACGAGTTAGACGCACCAAGCTCCTGCATAGTGACGTATGCAACAGCAGCAAATACACACAAACCACTTTTAGAGCTTTACCTCAATGAAGTTGAGGCAGCCGTCGTTGGGCACAAAAGCAGTGATTTTCTTGCCGTTCTTGATGAGCTGCACCCTCACACACTTCCTGATGGCAGAGTTCGGCTGCTTAGCCTCAACACCACTGAAAGGAGAAATACATTTAATGAATGTACTGATGATATAATGTTCAGTATTTTGATTTTGCGCCGGAGCTGGTGCTTACACTTTCTCCAGAACGATGCCCTTGGCGTGAGAGGCTCCTCCGAAGGGGTTAGCCTTCAGAGCGGTGCCCAGATGAGCCTTCTTGTACTGTTTGTCGTGCCATTTCTGCTCACGACGGTGGTTACGGAGCTTGCGAGCCGTACGCAGACCACGGCACTTTCCTGAAACACAAAAAAAACATAGTTTGGATTTATTTATTTGAAAAGGGACAGTGCACATTAATCAACATTTTACAATGTAAATATGCCCGAGTTAGCAGAAGAAGCTAATTTTCATCGGTAGACCCTTTGGCAGATGTCAAAGCCAGCCTAAAAAAACAGAAGCGTCAGATTGTTGAATCTTTTTCACTTGCTGAAGAACCTATGCAACATGTACAGTAAGGCTGCACAATAGATCGCAAAAAATATCGTATCCCAATATCCGTATCGTGACATCACTAAAGCGTTCATCTGAGATCGACACATGTTCTGCAAACTCAGCCAAAAAACTTGAGTAAAAGTTCAGTTAAACATTTCTAGATTTAGTTTAATTTCACCCTTGTTTTGATCCCGATTGTGTTTTATTTTATTACTTCTGCTAGCTGAAAAATCAACACTTAAATTTGAATGAAACGGATTGGGAAAATATCGCACTATTATAGCAATATTGCACCGTCCTATGGCATATCGCAATTTACTTCTATATCGTACAGCCCTAATGTACAGGTTGGTGTAGTTATAACAGAGTTATTAACAAAATTACAAATATTTAAATCAGCCCGTCAACATACCTTTCTCTTTCAACTACATAATCGTACCAAAACCTCAGTACAGTAAAAGGACGCGCCAGGCTTTGTGCCATAAGATTCTCTCTACGATCTAATAAAATAGCACCACCGGTAACTACATTTATCCAGAGAAAAACAGTGAACCACGAAAATTACCGGACCGCTAATGCTACCGTAACCTCGCCCTTCACAATCAAACTTCTCAAACTCTCCAAATACAGACAGCGAACATTTAACAAATACGTAACAAAAAAAACAAAAACAGAAAGAATTTCATAAAGCGATTTGACAAGAGAATTGGTGGACGAAAAGGCCACAGTTAAACATTGCGGTGCTAATCGCTAAGCTAAAGCGGCTAACACGCCGTCATGGCCGCTCCACGTTGCGGGGAATCAGGCCAAAAATAAAGCCTACATTTTAAACTCTCCGTGCATTTTATTGTAACTAATGAGCTCGATAACAGCCTCCGAGGCGTTATAAAGCAGATCGACGCGTAAAGCCGCGTGAATGGGGAGTATTTTCGTGTTTTGGCGATATTCTTTAGACGTACCCATGATTGCAGGAGCGAGTCTGGGATGGAAAAGGAAGGGCCCAGAGTGCACCGCGGCAAAGTCTCCTGTCAGGACCCCGTGGGAGGGGCTTAAATATTGCCTGAGCTAAAAACAGATTTCATTCTTTATTTTGATTTTTTGGGGGGGATACTTAATTACATGAGCTTTGAAGGCTGTGCTCATATAATCAGAGATGTAACTTAGACAATGTGTACAATAAATAAAGTTAATAAAGGCCCTATACTTGAACTTATTTAGGAGTGTGAGAATATTTAAATGTAACAAAAGGCCTTCTTCCTCATTCTGTCTTTACACGGTGTAACTCGAGAGCTGGTAAGCATTTGACCTGACAGTTATTATTTTCACATTATATTTCAGACTATAGAGGCCAATAATGATTCAGTCAGACCAGTAGAGGGCAGCACTTGGACCAAACACTGTCACACAAATATATTACTTTTAATGATAGTTTTATAATTGTAAATGAGATTAATTTGGGGTTGATTTATTCCGTTTGAAATAGGACTGTGTTTTTTGTATTTGTTTAAATGATGCCACTCACAGATCAATAGAACCAGTTCATTTCTTTAAGAAAAAGGAGTACAAATCACATGGAAACAAATGTATATGATGAATAATGTGTAGTATTTTAAAACAAAGGTTAAAAATTGCATGTTTCAAAAAAGTCAGGATGTATTGTAGATTATTTTAGTGAAATATATCGATTATCACAGTATCGGCGTATCGTGAGATTGTTATCATGAGCCATGTATCACGTATCGTATCTAATCATGAGGTACCCAGAGGTTCCCACCCCTATTGTAAACTCAGATAATAGTGGAAAAAAAATCAGTGCATTTAATTATAAAGCATTTGGGTCAACTTCATTAACTTAGAATTGACCCTGCAAGTTGTGAAACATGCCTTTGAACTCTTTCCTGAAAAGAATCAGGATGTTTGAATTGAGTCAGGAAAGATAAGAATGAGTTTGGACAATCACAATTATTATTCATATAATAAAATAGGCTAAAATGTATGTGAGAGTACAATAAAGACAACAATGGACTCAGCAAGTCTTCCACCTACCAATGGTCAATCAAAATTTAATTAAAATCCCCCCTTCATGTCAGCCTGCTGAACTTTTTCCACAAATACATGAAATGATCCTTTCATCATTTTCACCTACGAATGAAAACAAATTTGCATTTCCCCAAGACTGCAAAACACAAGCTAATTACAAAAAAAAGACTTTATTATTTCATTCTCTTTACAATAAAACTACACCAGAACTGAAATACATGAAGGTGAGTTTTCTCAAATACTGGGGGGAGAAGCAGCGTTTGGTCTCACTTCGTTAACGGTTCAATTTGTCTTCCTTCTTCTTTAGGTTTGGGTTAAAGACTGTGGAGTTGTGATAGAAATCCAGAATCGTACAAATGTTACAGTGAAGAGACGTCATCCCTGGTGCTCACTTCTTTCCAGATTTCTTGATGCCGCCGCTGACTGCAAGAGACAAGCGAAAGCAGCATTTTAAAAAAACAATCAAATCAACCATAATGATGCAACATTTGTACGCCAATAAATGTAAAGAGACAGAAAGATCAGAAACTAGGAGACATTTAAATGTTTGTGGACTTTGTTGATTGTTTAGTGTGTGAAAACATGTAAAATAAGGTGCAGGCCTGGTATTAAGCATGGGGTGGGCAATAAATTTGTCATGTCTATTAACGTCTTAACCCTCGCCTTAACCATCGCCTTTTCTCCAGTTCGGCTTCATCCAAATCTGCTTCTCGACTTACAGCCTTTAGGCCAGTGCAATGCCTGATTTGAAAGCCAAGACCTACAAAACTGATCTAAGATTTGTCCTCGTGTTGTTGCCGTCACTTTCGACATTTTTTGTCACGTTTTTGTGACTTTGTCGCTTGTTTGTCATGCTTTTGTCTCTTTTGCGTAATTTTTGTGTCACTTTTTTGTTGCTTAATCGGGTTGGATTGACGTTTACACTGTTTCTCCTCCTGACGTGGATTCGAGCGTCATTTGATAGATAGCCCCGGACATACATTGGCTCTTTCAATGAAAGCAGCCTGCTGAGTGAGAGCGGCACAAAGGCACTGGGCTGATGCAGGTCGGCCCAGCGCGTGTGACTGAGAGGAAAGACAGCGGCGCGGAGCCAAAAGAGAGGACAGATTGGAATTCACGATATGCTCAAACTATTTTAGAACTGACAGTTTAAAATAATAATAAATCATTTATTTGGTGGTGCCGGGGACATAGGGAGTCACTAAAAGGAGGCTGAAGAGCCGCAGGTTCCCGACCCCTGCGCAGCTCATTCATTCAGCCTGGCTGTCACTGACAGGCAGCGTTCGTGAAAACAATGACGCAAACTTTTTTTTTTTAGGGTAGGACGAGAAGGCTTTCTTAAAGGTGGACCGGACCATGTACGTTTGCAATCGCAAACATGCAAGTTATTCTATTTTTAGAATGCAAAAGGCATACATTTGGGTAGGGCTGAACAATATGGACAAAATTTCATATCTCGATATTCATGCCAGATATCTCGATATCGATACGATATAACTATGGGTTAGGTGAAAACTAAGCATTTTTCAGAAAAATAAAATCATAATACAAAAGAGTGCAGTTTTATTGATGATAATCTATATCGTTTATATCTTGCGTTTTCGATTTTAATATTTTGAATATTCATATCTCGATAGATACGATAACGATATATCTTTCAGCCCTACATTTGGCAGCATATGCGACTAAAATGGTCGCAATTTCGAGCCCTGATTGACGCTTTTTTCAAGAAGCTTTTAGATTTAGGTAAAGCTGAAGTGGAGAAAATGTGATCGGTTCATGTGGGGGTTAAGAGGTTGAGGTTACACGAGTGATGTCATAGCATATAAACAGCATGGCAACCAAAGCCAAAGGAGTGGCAAGTCTGCATTGTTATGGTTTGATTTTGCTACTCACTACAGGCATGAAACTAAAAATCTGAGTTTACATATCAAAATAATGTGATCTCGTTTTACCCAAAGGTCCTTTCCCTGAAGCCTTGGCTTTCAGCTGGTCCAAAGCTTTCTGCTCCTCTTTCTGCTTCTGTTTGAACGCCATTTCGTCCTGCAACAAAAATGACAAGATAAAATGACAGGTTCTTATTTGACACAATTTAACCCTGTCATGCATTTACTCACATCGTCCATATCCTTGTTCTGCTTCTTAGGTGCCTTCAGGGGCTTCTTTTTACCTCCTAGAACAAACACAGATGTCTATTTATTTGATCATATTTGTCTAACGAATAAATGCACATTCATAGTGCACAGAATGAAAAACAGGTGTAAGCGCAATAATACGTCATGAATCCAGCCACAAAGACTCAGAGGATTAAAACAGTGACAAGTCCACAAATATTTGCTGATAAGACAACACAAGACATTTCTTTTCTGAAGCAAATAGATTCTAAAGAAAGACATGGCTAAATACCTCCCGCTTGCTTTAGCCGTTTGGTGCTAAATTCGCTAGACATCGTACCGTTTCCCTTTCTTTCTTCTGTTTACGCAATTTTAATTAATTTAATGACAATTTTACGAGTAGCACAATAAGACAACAGCTCACCGTCTCTTCCTGACATGTTTGATTCCTGCTAGTGTAGTTTTAAGAGGAAAAGAAAGCGAATATCCAAACAAAATCTAGCCACCAGGTTCGTGCTTCACAATCACAATCCGTGCCGTCAGGACCCCAGTCACACACCGGAAGTAGTACGTCAGAAACGCGCCTGAGCAGAAATAGACAGTTCACCGTGGGTCATGCGGATGCTAACAAATTAGCCTTGACAAACTGCGAAAAGTGACATGACAGCCTCAGAATCCGTGATGTTTATCTATCAAGCGGGTAACGGAAATAGCAAAACATGAGGTGAAGCGATATATTGTGTTGAAAACAATTTAGGTGCAAGAGTTTTTCAGCTAACGCTAATTGTGAATCAGTCATATAAGGAACTGGTCACCTTCCTGGATCATTCCCGAGAAAGGTTATTTTTTTTATATAAGATTTTTTTTTTACACTGTATCCCCTTTTTCTTGTCTTTCGGAGCCAGTAACCAATGTGTTTGCTTCTCCTTCCATAGGCCAATTATGATGTGAATATTCCAACTTTTTTCATCTTCACTCACCACTGCCATAAGGCCATATATAACTACAAATGAGGTACTTTTTAAAATTGTTTTTTAAGTACTAAATCTAATTATTAAAAATAAACACTAGAATGCAAAAAGGTCACAGTTTTGTAGCGTAGTTAATTTGATCAAGATATTTTATTGTCATTTATAGAAGTGAATTTTATCTCTTAACCCCCTCCTGAACTGAGCACATTTTCTCCAGTTTGGCTTTACCCAAATCTAAAAGCTTCTTGAAAAAAGTTTCAAACATAAATGTGACAAAAAACAAAAATGTGATAAAAACTCAGGTGTGGCAAAAATTAAATGAAAAAGAACAAAAAGTGACAACAATGCAGCAACAACGCAAGGAAAAAATCGGTTGAGATCAGTTATGCAAGTCTTAGCTTACAAATGAGGTGTTACTCTGGCCTATAGGCATTGAGAAGCTTTTCGATTTGGGTAAAGCCAAACTGGAGGTTTGGGGGGTTAAGTTAACTGACTAACTTTGTGTTTTTAATTTAAAATTTCAAATGTATTATTATTATCCACCTGTATTGCTAGGATGATATTTTTTATTTCAATGTTGTCATTAACACCATAACTCGAATATTAACCTGTACATCCAGTATTCATTTATTTAAGATTTATTTTTGGTTTGTATAAATGCCTGTAACCTTTTCACTTTTTCTGATACAGAGGGCTCCAGTTGTGCGTTTTGTCGCGCCGCTTCTCTCTGAACGGGTCCAGAAAAGTCTTTACTCCTGTGATTCGGTTCTACAGCGATGTCCCGAACCCTAAAACGCCAGAAGGGAACGAGAACGTCAAAAACAGAGCGGAGGAGGTCAAAGAAAAGGCACGCGCCACTTTAAAGGTAAAAAATGGTTGTACTGTGTTTTTTATAATGTCAACTCTATAGTTACGCCATTAGGTGTTTGTATCTAAGTCTTTTGTCTTGTAATTTTGCATTGTTTGCCTATCTGTATGTGTATGTGACTGCCGCAGGAGATGTGAGCATGATGTACTATACCGAAAACAAATTCCACCATTGTCTGTGTAGGCTCTCAATCGTACAGGAGTTGTCCATCTTCAATGAAGTTTCTTGAGTCATGTTCTGTACTCTGTAATTGAATTGTCGACACTTCAATTACAGAGTACAGAACATGACTCAAGACCCTTTATTGAAAATTACACCATTAATAAATTATTCTGATTCAAGGTTATGTTTGGAAGATGGTAACGCTTTAGAATACAGCCCGCAAGTTCCAGGTTTAAGTACGGGTAACAAGAAAGTAATTACACATGTAAGTACAGGTACTCTTACAACGTGTAACAAGGGGGAAGAATGTGTAACAAGGCAGTACAAAGTGTAACTACGTGCCAATGTGTAGTAAAAGTATTCATTTTCATTTTTTTATTTTTTATTTCATTCAAAAGTGGCATCATACAATCACAACAAAACCGCCAAGCCAATACAGTATGAATGAAACGGAGCAATTAATGTTGCTGAGCTATCACATAGTTGTGGCAAAAGGGAATGTGGTTTTGTGCTTACATTTTAATGTTGCAGGACAACAGTATTACTGTTGTGAAAGTGAAGACAAGACTCCAGGCATTTTATTGATTGTGGTTTATTTTATTTTTTATAGTAAGACACCGTTGCCTGTAACAAGCAGAAACAAAAGTGAACAGAAAAAAATACAGTAAAACAAGGAAAAGTACCACGTTATCAATGTGCATGTATACTGTAACTAATGTGTAGGTACAGGAGAGCACGGACTGTAAACTGAAGTGAGACACAGTTGCCTGTAACAAGCAGAAACAAGAGTGAACAGAGAAACATAAGAACAAGTGACCAATATTATCAAGCTTAATTATCATTCTTAAGTCAGACGGAGCCTTTCTGTGCTGATGTGAATTGTTTGTAGTTGTAAGGGAAACGGGAGGAAACCTATGTTGGCACAGGAAAACATGCACATCTGCACAGAAAGGCTCCGTCTGACTTAGGAATTGAACCCGGGACTTTCTAGCTGTGAAGCAAAAGCACTAACCGCTGTGTGATCATATCACTGTACTTATGGTGTAGATGCACTTTGATAGTGTGATAATTTTTGGAGACTTGTTCTGTTTATTTTTTTCTCTGTTTACTCTTGTTTCTGCTTGTTACAGGCAACAGTGTCTCACTTCATTTTACAGCCCGTGCTCTCCTGTACCTACACATTAGTTACAGTATACAGTAGGGGGAAAAAGTATTTGGTCAGTTTCCCATAGACTTTCTATTGGATTTTGGCCAAATACTTTTTTCCCCCACTGTACATGCACATTGATAACGTGGTACTTTTCCTTGTTTCGCTTTATTTTTCTCTGTTCAATCTTGTTTCTGCTTGTTACAGGCAACGGTGTTTCACTACAAAAAATAAACAACAATCAATAAAAATGCCTGGAGTCATGTCTTCACTTTCACAACAGTAATACTGTTGTCCTGCAACATTAAAATTAATGCACAATTTATAATACTCGTCTGACGAAGGGCTAAGCGACGCCCTGTACTTACATGTGTAATTACTTTCTTGTTACTCGCGGGCTGTATTCTAAAGCGTTACCGGAAGATGAAACAACATCTACTGTATCTTCAACCCAACATGCTGTTAAAGCTTAACATACAACAGTCATACATTATCATCTGAACAAAAATAGATTGGGATTGTTTAAATCTAAAACGTGTAAGTGAACTCGTCTTTGTGTGTCAGTCCTGGGACAAACGGTCCTCAGATTTTTTCTCTGGAGTATCGTGTTGTCATGTGGGTATTGGCTAATACAGTACGTTTCTCCAGAATGCATCAGCGTTGGGCAAACAGTGGGCGCAGAGTTCTTCTCAAGCGGCCAGTGCAAATCTGAACTCGTGGTGGAGTCAGTATGAAGAGTTTGTGGGAATCAACGAAGTTCGAGAGGCACAAGCCCTAGTCACACAGGTCAGACACAGGATTTTTAACATATATTTTTTGGTGTGTAAGTAGATAGACACTGGTTAAATAACCTCTTTGTTCCACTCTGGCCAAGACCATATTTTTTCTTCTATTTCATAAGCATCAAATAAAACATATTTTTAAATTGTTGTTCATTTGTTAAGTTTCCCATAGATGATCAGCCAATGTTGGAGTTATTTGCAAACTTATCATAGAAGGATAATTATGATCTTAAACGGTTTTGAGGAACTTGCCAATCTAACTTGGTATAGTTATATTCAGTTCAGAGAAAGAAAGCTCATGAGTCTTATTCCCTGGTTGTTGTCTTTCAGGCTGAGTCAGACTTCATGGTGTCTCGCTCGTTGGTCAGAGATGCCCATGTGAACCTGGAGGCTCTGCAGGTCAGACTGAAGGAGGTTCGGGAGCGACTGGATCGAGTGTCCCGAGAAGAGCCGCGCTACCTGGAGCTGGCCACTATAGAACACAAACTGCTGCAGGTACCGGGACTGAGCAGGGCTAAAGCAGCACTACCCCAGACCGAGGCGAGGATTAAACCCTCTGTCCCTCTTCCAGGAGGACCGTAGACTGCGCTCGGCCTATGAGCTGGCGGAGGGCTCGGAGAGGGAGAAGTTCGCTCTGTTTTCTGCTGCTGTGAGAGGGAGCCACGAGAAGGAGCGCACCAGGGCCGAACGAACCAAGAACTGGTCCATCATCGGGTCTGTGCTGGGAGCCCTCATCGGAGTCATGGGGTCCACGTATATCAACAGGGTCAGACTGCAGGTGAGAAGGTTTCCTTAGCCCCTGTAGGCAGTCCCGTCGCCAGACGTCAGTTTTAAGGGAAATCCACCAGGGGGCACAATTACTATACATACACTCTACTGTTTTGGACCATGTTTTGAATAAACAGGAAAGCGCGTGGCTCGGTCAGTGCTGTGGGCGCATCCACTTTTCAGTCTTTTTCAAGCCTTCAGCTGTAAAACGCACACTTCAAACATATATGCAGGGTCTTTCCCTGCAGAGGGACGGAGAAAGGGACGGTGGACTCTCAGAGTGGGGGATGAACAGGGAAAGTGTCTCTGACAGGGAGACGCTGAGTGAGCGTGAGACATACGCGACTGTTAATAAGTCTCGTTATCAGCTATTCTCCGGTCGGGTTTTATTTTGTGAGCAGACAACACTGGAGCCGTGCGCAATTACCCATGAGTGCACGAGAGAGGGAACTGTTTCTGTAGAGACAGAGAAAGAGAGAGAGGGGGATGAAATGTCCCCCAGGGCTCGAAATTAACTTTTTTTCTTGGTAGCGCTTGTGCTCCTAATTCTGAAATTTAGGAGCACAGTCAAAAACTTAGGAGCACAACCAAAAAAAACAGGGAAGCTTTTAACAGGGATGAAGGGAATTTAAACATATCACATGCCACTTCCAGCCTTCTGTTGCATTTTAGATGCATTAGGCTAAGTTTTAACATTATAAATGGGACACCAGATTTTGTGCCTCCCAATCGCCCCCAACCCCCGACTTGCTCCGCCCCTGCTTCACTGCACTTCATCTCCTCTCTCTGCGTCTTCAATCAATCAATCAATCAATGGTTTTGTATAGCCCAATATCACAACAGGAGTTGCCTCATAGGGCTGCACCAAACATTAAGGCAGTAAATAACACAATGTAAAGTTCAGGTGAATTAAGTATCCAGGCAAACATAATGTCCAAATAAGCATCAGCAGTGGGTACTGCTGTATACGGCGTATACCTGCATAACACGTAGACTACACCACTGTCTCGGGGGGGACAAGCATCTTGGAGGACGGGCACGGCCCCCTATGGCCCGCCCATAGCAACGGGTATGCCTGTAGGGTTACAAAGTTATTATTAATGCAATGCGGGGTGATGCAATATCCATTCTCAAAGAGCCAAAAGATGTTGCAGATTTTCCATCAGAATAAGAATTGTTTTATTGGTCATTGTCATGAACAGGTTCACAACTAGGATTTTGTTTTGCAGTTCAATTGTGCAACATGAAACATATAACACATAAATTAGTTAAATAATAAAAACGTAATATTATAAGGGCATGCGTAAGAAGATTAAACTTAAACTATGATAAAGACAACAATTTGACAGAACAGCAGCGTGATGCAGGAGGTCTGAGTCTGGATGGACCGTAATTTAGTCTCCTGCCTGAGGGGAGGGAGGTGAGTCCAGGGTGAGGAGGATCAGCTGTTCATCTGAAAGAGATTCACACATACGGCCTAATTAAGTTCAAAAATATAATATCGCAAAATTAGGTGATGCAATATCTGTATCCCAGGTATCCCGGAGCAGGTGGCAGTACAACTCTATGGGAGAGAAACAGTTTTTGAAAGAAATTTCCAAATATAAAACGTCCAAATTTTCCCTGATCATTATTTGACAGTGATTGGATTCACAAACCTGACGCATTATTATTATGACCTAAAGTCCTTTCTACTGACCAACATCACACACGTGTTTTTGAAAATTGTCTCCACTTTTGGACGCCTTTACTGTCGCTGGCCTGGCTACCCCAGGGCAGCTGTGGCTACAAACGTCACTTATTACCTCCCAGTATAGAGTGAATGAATAATGAGCGAAATTCCAAATCAACTTTGAGCGTCTGAAGAAGCATTGTTATTCTATTTATTTATTTTTTTATCTTGTTTTGACACGATTAGTTTAGTTTAGTTTAGTTTATTTATTTGTTTGAGCAGTTAACCTGCTCAAAGGGAGTGGGCTGAAGCCAAAGGCTTATAAGCGCCCACCCCAAAATAAAAATAGTAACATTACATGTAATATTTACAAGGTAGCAAATCATAAACAAAGGAACATAGGGCAAAGTAACAATAAATGATGAAGAATAAGACAAAAACAACAGCAAAATAAAGAACAAAAGAATGTGCTACTTTTATGTTATAAAGGTGCATTCATACATATTATACTCTGAGATCTTGCTACTTCCCAGTTGTCATTACTATCCTCAATATAATTTAATTTGGGTTTAATTATCATTAATTATCATTATTAAAGGTGCATTAATACATATTATATTCTGAGATCTTGCTACTTCCCAGTTGTCAATACCATCCTTAATATAATTTAATTCGGGTTTATTTATCATTATTATTATATTTGTTTAATTGAGTTATATGTGAAGTATGATGTAAGCCCTGCATAATGAGGTGCATTAAAAAGCCAGGGTGTAGAACAGGCCAGTTGAAGAGGGCAGTAACTCCCCCTCAACAAACCCCCACCCAGCTGCCCTAACAGCTGATTTTGTAGATGATGTTCCTATGCTGAGTGGTGCATTAAAAGACAAGGTTTTGAGCCCGTTGGGAGGGTCCCTCTCAACAGATTCATAACTTGCCTGCCCTAATTCTCAATTTGTAAATTTGAGCAATAGAATGACAACCGTTCCAAGCAGCAACACTCTTCCTTGATTATAGAGGAAACACACATAATTGATCCTACTGCGCCTCCTAGTGGCAACACATTTCTTGTTCTCTGTATATTTCAAAAGTCTTTTGTTTGTATTTATAATTCAATGGATTTTTTTAGATTTACTGAGGTGCCTGGGTAATTCTAATCCAATAAATATAAGTAAATAGGGCTTGCCTGACACAAAGGTTTCACTGGAGTATCATTCCTCATCGTGTCCACCACCACCACTCTATGGGTAATCAACACTATCTAGAAATGAACCTGCCTTAAAGGAATATTTCAGGATTTTTGACATTGGGCCTCATTTCCTAGTTATCCAGAGTGTTGTTGATGTCTGGAGATATTTTTTTCTTAAATTCATGCAGTTCTTATATTTGAAGAGTCTAGTGGCGCTAGGCTAGGGCAAGGCTAAAGCATTTCTATGGTATCAGTTAGCCTGCATTAAAAACAGTCTGACCCACTCCACAGTGCACCTGAGGCAAATCACTTATAACACCAGACTAACCATATAAATGTCTGTGTTAATAGAATCATTTTAACCATTTTGCATTTAAAATAACTTATATTTGAGCAGCGTCAGCTTCGTGGCTGTAAGCTAACGCAGCGGCGGAGTGATCTGCGAGAAAATAGTCCCTCAAAATGCGGTAATTCATGCGATACAAGGTCAGTTATATTTCAAAAATTATTCTATTAACACAAACATTTATATGGTTAGTCTGGTGTTATAAGTGATTTACCTCAGGTGCACTGTGGAGTGGGTCAGACTGTTTTTAATGCAGGCTAACTGATACCATAGAAATGCTTTAGCCTTGCCCTAGCGTAGCGCCACTAGACTCTTCAAATATAAGAACTGCATGAATTTAAGAAAAAAATATCTCTAGACATTAACAACACTCTGGATAACTAGGAAATGTAAAAAATCCTGAAATATCCCTTTAATCAAATAGTTCCTACAATAACCTTAATCTTTAACAAATATTCTTCTCTTCAGGAGCTTAAGACTTTGCTACTTGAAGCCCAGAAAGGACCGGAAAACCTACAAGACGCTTTACGAATCCAGGCTTCGAACCACCGCACGCAACAAGACGAGCTGGGATCCCTCATCGGCCAAATGAGGCTCGCTCTGCGCGGCTTCACGACGAGCGGAAAAACCACCGAAGCAGCTCCTCAAACTCAGCCAGACCCTGCCCCTTTAGGCTTCGATTCTGCCCTTCACCATCTCCAAGAGGAGCAGCAGGCCACGCAGAAGATTTTGAACGGTCTACAGACGGGCTTGGAGTCGATGCAGGGCGACGTATCGGTGGTGAAAATGATCGTAGAACAGCGTCACGTCGTCGAGGAGCCGGAGAAGACCAAGCGAGTTGGAGTGATACCCGCACAGGTGTTGAAAGAGGAGGTCTTGGTCAGGAGTTTAGAGGACGCGCAGATAAACTTGCATGAGAGGATAAGGAGAAGCGAGCTGGTCAACACGCTGGTGGTTTGTACAGCGAGCGCCATCACAGTCTCTGCGCTTTATCTACTACTGAAGGGAGCCACGCCGTAAATACTAATATAGTTAGGACGAACAAACAAGGACAAAGCTGTGACTAGGCCAGATTAATTTTTGTTAAAGGGGGGGGTATTATGCTTTTTTCAATCACATAGCACCAGTCTATAGCATACTACAATGATGACGTAACCTTCTGTTGGTCTGTATATGCAGTAAATTAAAATAACTGCCTTGAATAAAATTGCTCTCTCAAAATGGCTGTACTGAACGTCTTGAAATAGGCCTCTGTCTCTTTAAGAAGCTTTCCGACACGCCCCCTTCAGCACACTGCTGTAGCATCTAAACAACACTACTGTGCGGGGAGGGGGCTCTGCTGAGCTGAGGAGCAGTGGTTGGTGGCTTGGCTGGTGACGAAAGGTCCAGAGGCGTCTCCAGGAGGTGGGGGCGTTCCTAGGAGGACTGAGGCATAGCTACACCTAAAATGGCTGCCGTCTAAGTTTTTACTGATTACTCAAAAATATGTGAATGAGCCAAGGCAACACTCCAGGCATGTGTTTAATGAGGGAATGACATAATAACATGATATAAAGCTTGAAAAAGTCGATTTTACATAATACCCCCCCTTTAAGATAAGATAAGATAGCCTTTATTGAAATTAGGGATGTCAAGATTAACCGGTTTTACGATTACCACGATTATAAAAAGACGCTGTACTGTAGGTTTTCCGTAAGAATTTTAGAAGCCACGGTTTACCGCGGAAATGTTTCACGCTGACGCACGAGCCTCTGCACGCCATAAACAGCGTAAACTCACCGGTAGTTGAGCGAGGCAGAAGGACGCTCTCCTCCAGTGTTGTATCCACCCAAAAACGATTGAAGTCAGCAGAGTGGGACCTCTTTAGGATCCAAAACATGACCAAGGCGTTGTTGTTGTTGTCGATGGAACATCCGTTATGCAAACCCTGTCGTCAGAAAGTTGCAGCAAAAGGCGCTGATATCAGCTACGTCGAATATAAACAACATCTTGGAGATAATCCTTCGCTGTAAATGTCCAGGTCAAGGTAACGAACTGCATAATTCCCAAAAAAGTTGTCCAAATGTTGGGAAATGGCCACAACTGGCTCAGGATGTAAACACAAAGCTAACGCGCTCCGCTCTGCTTCAGCGTAACAGAAAGGAAAGTGAAACCGCGCACATGTGGAAATCATCTGTTCAAAAGAGTCTCCTTAGTCATTTTGTAAACACGTTTCATTCTCTGTTCATCAAAACATCTGACAAATAATTAAGCAGCAGCAGAACTTTAGAGAACAGGAAACCGAGCCTAGACTGTGGCCTAATAATATATAGTAAAATAATTATGATAATTATGGTCATTATAAAGAAGTAAAGTTGACATTGTTTTGTATTATTCAGTGTAGGCCTATTTATTTTAATGCAAAACAATCTTAAAGCATTTTCATTTGTAGAAACAGTGAATGTTTACAAGTTCAAGTATTAAAAAGCTTTTAAAGACAAAAACTAAAAATATCAGTTCTTTCCTTTCATTCGGTCGATGAATAATCGTAAAATCGCAATATTTTCTTTCACAATAATCGTGACTCAAAAAATGTTAATCGTGACACCCCTAATTGCAAACAAGGACAAAGCTGTGACTAGGCCAGAGTAATTTTTCTTGACAAATAAAAGCGGGAGAGGGTAAACTTGTTTCTAACATTTCCCTAATTCATTCCTAACATCACAATTCTTCACAGGGATTAATTTATAATCACCCTTTACAAACTGTGTGTCTGCTTTTACGACGCTGCCTGATCGAAAGAAAAGTTGCCACACACAAAAAAAGGTTTGATGACAGCACGTCTTCGCTGTCGTTTCAATAAGCAAAGTCAAAAGATCCCAGTGACTTTTCACCAAGCTCTTCTATTGATGATGGGAGAGTGTGACCACTGCGCAAAGCCCTCTCCAGCTCGTCCCAAAGACACTCGATGGGGTTAATACGAGAACCCCAGATCAGAACAGTTGGTTAAATATAGGTGGCGACTTTTTATTTTGGTCAGGCCGTATTTATTCCAGTAGAACCAAATCAGGCGTGTTCTCAGTGTTGGGGAGAATTGTATTTAGTTACAGAATATTGAACACTCGCCTTAAAATGGAATACATTACAAAATACGTCATTTTGTCCAATAAGAGTATTCTGTATATCATTAAAATAAAAACCATGAATCTACACTTGTTACACGCCTGTCACGAACTTATTGACCACGACTGTAATTAGGAATGCAAGAAAGCACTTTGCAAACGCCCAGAAGGACAGAGCTAAACTTTTCCCCAACTGTTTTGATGTTTTCTTTCTCATTAATGTTATGATAATGAAATGTAACTATTGTACTATTGTGTATTTTTTTGATTTTTTGGAAAGTGACTGTATTCTAAATACTCTCAAATGAAATAGTAACTTTACAAGGGGCGGACTAGGACTGAAAAACGGCCCTGGACTCTGACCAGCCTGGCCCAAATTAGCGTAGTTTAGTTTAGTTTATTAGTTTATTTGAGCAGTAAACATTCTGCTCAAAAGGAGTGGGCTGAAGGAAGAGCTTATAAGCCCCACCCCCAAAATCAATACAACATTTACAATATAGCATCTACATAAAGACATTACATAACAGAATTATAATAATAACTTAATCCTATTGCAATTACATTATCAATCATACAATTAGCAGCATCATATTTTGATTTGCCTCACTGACAAAGGAGAATCAGTTACACTTCAAAGTGGCTTTTTTAACACAGACCAAATTACAAAGCATTGTTTGAAATGTTCATATAGAAAACAGAAACGAAGCACAATGACAACCACGATCTCGTTTCATGTACGATGTTTAGTACAAAGCAAGTAACAAAAGGCAAACCCTTAATATAATATATTTCAGCATGTTACCAATGCCAAACCTTGGTAACATTACCGAAAGTCACTATTTTTATGTTATAAAGGCGCGTTACTATGCAGTACATATTATACTTCGTGATCTTGCTACTTCCCAGTTGTCGTTACCATCCTCAGTATAATATCAACTTGTGTACAATTTCCTCTTTTTTAAAATTTATTTTATTATTATTATTTTTAAATGAAAAAGCATTAATACTTATTATATTCCGAGATCTTGCAACTTCCCAGTTGTCATTACCATCCTCAATATAACTTTAATTTGAGTTTAATAATAATTATTATTTTTTTTATTATTATTATTGTATATTTACAGTATTTGGCTTGTTGCATGATATGGCTATGCTAGTGCCCCTGTCCTTAAGTTGTGAGCACCAGCACTTCCTGTCCATATTCATTTCCTATGGAGATTAGCTCAGACCCTCTCGAAAAAAGGTGGACAGTGAGTTCAGTGGAGGATACGCCTGTGTTTATAAAGGTCAAATAGTTTGTCTTGAAGCTAATCGCTAACATGCAATAAAAACAATAAAAAATAATGAATAACTATATAACATTACAACTATAGGCAAGAGTTGATGCAGATTGGTAAACATTTGCGGCACTATTTCTATTTTTATAACGCATGAAATGAATCTTAGCCTTTAGCTTCAAGACAAACTCTCTCACAGTCTTGATAAACACAGGCGTCTCCTCCACTGAAATATTTACATCCTACAGGAAGTTGTAAGTCATCTACCAGGAACTCACTGTCCACTACAGAATCATTAAAAAATAAGGGGGGGAGCGGGTTATAAGCTAATCTTAACCTCTTAAACACCGCCTTAACGAAGCACATTTTCTCCAGTTCGGCTTTACACAAATGAAAATCTTCTCGACTGGAGTAAACGTGCTTGGTTCAGGTGGGGGATAAGATGTTAATGGAAATTGCTATGGACAGGAAGTGCTAGCGCTCACAACTTCAGGTCAGAGGAACTAGCGTAGCCCCAACATGCAACAAGCCAATTGAGTTATATGTGAAGTATGATGTAAGCCCTGCATAGTGTAATGTATTAAAAAGCCAGGGTGTAGAGCGGGCCAGTTGAAGAGGGCAGTAACTCCCCATCCACAAACCCCCACCCAGCTACCCCAACAGCTGATTTGGTAGATGGTGTTCCTATGCTGTGTGGTGCATTAAAAGACAAGGGTCCCTCTCAACAGATCCATAACTTGCCTACCCTAATTCTCAATTTGTAAATTTGAGCAATAGAATGACAACCGTTCCAAGCAGCAACACTCTTCCTTGATTATAGAGGAAAAAATACACATAATTGATCTTATTGCTCCCCCTAGTGGCAACGCATTTCTTCCTCTCTATATATTTCA